>JAJPUD010003583.1:22529-66628 GCA_023553655.1 Myrmecobius fasciatus
TATATATATATATATATATATATATAATATGTATTTTATATATATATGTATATATATATATATATATATATATATTGCCATCCTTAATTATGGGAGGAGGAGCCTTCCATGAGCCACAAGGCCGTGAGCATGTCCAAATCAGGATATAGGAATATAAGTTTTTGATACATAATGGTAGCCTTTTCTCTGTTGAGATGGGTTCATGGGGAGGCAGGTCCAAGAAGGTTTGGACCTCAGTTCTAGAGTAAGGAACAGAGCTCTGAGCATGGAGGATCATTTCCCTCTTCCTTAGAGCTAGGCACTTCAACTTTGACTAGACTGTGGTATCTGTTTCTTATTTGTGACCTAAAAAGATAGGTTTTCAGGAAATAGAATCATATATCATCATAGCTGACCCCCCTCTCTCTTTCTGTGTGTGTGTGTGTGTGTGTGTGTGAAGTTGGGGAGAAGTTGGATACAACAGGAGATGAGAGACACAATTATCCCCTCTTACCCTTCCTGGCCCTGCAGTGTTATGGTCTAACTTGAGGGGTTCCTGAAGAATCTTTCCAATCTCTTCCCCTTCCCAGGCAGAAAAATAGCCCAACTACTTACCAAAGGCAATTTCTAAATAAATAAATCAACTTTACAAGAATGGGATGGGGAGTTCATGTCTAAACAAGGATCTTTGTGGAAATGATCTGGGGGTGTTACTGGACTCCAGGAACCAAAAATGTAAGTGAACATTAACTGTGATGAAGATAACAATTTATGTAGCTCTTTAAGGTTTACAAAGTCTTTATACAGGTTCTCATTTGATTCTCACAACAACTTTGTAAGGCATGTGCTGTTATTCTAAAGCCCATTTTACAGATGAATTAACAGAGGTTAACAGCAGTGATTTGTCTAGGATCACATACCTTGTATGTGTCTGGGGCAGGGCTTGAATTCAAATCTCACTGACTCTAATTCACTTAGTCTTGTTTATTCACTCCAAATGAAATGTCTTTAAGCTGCCAAAGGGAGAGGTATAGATTCCAAGAATAAGGTGCTCTGCTCCATGAGACTGTGTTTGTTCAGTTATAGGAATCCCATTTTAGGAAGCACAATGACAAATTGTTTGCCACCTTTCAGTAGTAAGTTTGTCTTGTGGGAGGAGGATCAAACTTGTTCTTCTTGACCGTAGAAAACAGAACTGGAGAAAGCAGGAAGAAAGGGGTAAATGAGCTGTCACAAACTGAAGTGGGCCACCTTGTGAGGTAATGACTTGCTTATTATTTGAGGTATTCAAACAAAGAATGAGTGAACACAAGTTGAGATGCTGTAGAAAGTAATATCTGCTCAAGTTTTCATTGGGCAAGGAGGGCTTGACGTCTTTTTGAGTTCGAGCCTTCCATCTACAAGGTAAGAACTCAACCATTTGCTTGTGGAATCGGAGGCAAGACTAGAATCCTCCCATCTCCCATCCTAGATTCTTCACTATAACTTGCTGTGTTTTTGTGAATAACTTAAGCCTTAGATTGTTTCTCTCTAGAGAATCTTGGATTTTAATGACACATTATAAATCACTCTTGAGACACAAGATTTAAACCATGTCTATATAAGACCAAGGCCAACCAATCTCTTCTATGTCTTTCTTCCCTAGTTCTGTTTGAATCAGAACTTGGAAGTGGAAGAGATTCCAGAAAGTATTTTGTCCAATTTAATTTAATCAGGAATCCCTTCTTTCACCGCCCTGAATAGTAGTCTTCCAGCTTCTCTTTGGAGTCCTCTACTACCGCCTAAGGTTTCTGATTCATGGACAGTTCCCATTGTTAGGAAGATTTTATGCCATTGACCTGGAAAATTTTCTCCATTCCTTTGCCTCTGTTTCTTGGTATCCCTGGGTATCATTCTCTTAGAATATCAGAGCATCAGTGATGGAAAGGAGTTCACAAGATATTTAGCTCAACCCATATCTTAGTAAGAACCCATTTTACCACATTTCTGACAAGAGTTTGCTAGTCTCCATTGAAAGACTTCCAAGGATGAGAAGCTTACTACATTTCAAGTTAGCTCCTTCTTTTCATGACTCACATGAAAAGGATGCTCTTTATTAGCAGGCACAAATCTCAGTCACATTCGAAAACCTTTAGAGTCTGGATTATAGGAGCCATGGAGGGAATGGACAAAGAGAACCTCATCATTACTGTAGTAATATGTTCACCTTCAGTTCTGGAGAGATGACAGCTTTATCTAGGAGGAGTTATTGGCAAAGATGTCATTATTTTTCCATAAACTACCCTGGCTGGACACATGTCAATACTCCTGGAATTGACATGCCATTCATGTGTCAGGCCCTTTTGGACAAAAACATTCAATAATAAATACATGGAGGCTTGGAAAAGATGAACTGAACAATTGAAATTGAATCCATTTTGGAATCAGTCGTTAGCAGAAATTATATCTGATGGTTTTTTGAGTTCAAGTTGTTATGTCCATTTTATTAAACACCCAAAGGCTCTGCTGGATTCAAGCAGGATGAGAGGTGGCATGATGGGCTGGATTTGTAGCCACAGAACTCAGATTCAAGTCTCAACCGGGTAGTCATGGGGGCCATCCCCATTCAAAATAGCTATTTACTCTCAGATGGTGCTTTTGACTGTTAAAGGGCTTCTCTTGTTTCATCTCCTTCTTCATGACTGGGAATACTCAGTCTTTTGTCCACTCAAAAATTTATTGTTGTTCAGTCATTTTTACTCATGTACAATTCTTTATGACCCTATTTGGGGTCACTTTGCAGATACTAGAGTGCTTTGCCATATTCTTCTCTAGCTCATTTTACAGGTAATGGAATTGAGGCAAACAGGTTAAATGACTTGCCCAGAGTCATACAGCTAGAAAGTGTCAGAGGCATATTAGAACTCAGGAACATGAGTCCAACACTCCACCCACTATACCATGTACCTATCCTCCTCCAATATATCACTCCAAAATAATGTTCCTTATGAACATATGTGGGCATTTGAACTCCTATCAAAAATAAAAACCTTCAGGGGCTCCTAACTGTTTCTAGGTTCAATATAAGCTTCTTTGTCAGACATTATGGTATGTCCTGATTTGATTCCTCCCTCCTTCCCTTTCTTGCTAGGTTTTGCTTTACTTTTTTTCTTAAATTCCATTTCAAATCAACTAGATGAGGGAAAAACAGAAACAGAAATACAGAGACACAGAGAGACAGAGGTAACATCATTAATTTCTTACTATGTCTCAGGAACTGTGCTAAGCACTAGGGATATGAATATAAGTAAGCAATTCAGTTCTGCTCTCATAGACCTTACCATGCATTGTGGGGAACAGGAAGAGGAGGAGAAGAGGTACCAGCATGGTTCTGGAGCCCATGGCCAGGAAGTGAGGTGGAGTCTTGGAGCTGGGCAAGATAAAAAGGAAAACCATCTCCTGGAGCCTAAAGTGATGGCCATAATCTGGGGATTATGGCCAGAGTCGGGCAGGCATGGTCTGGAGATGCCTGAGAAGTGAGTTGGAAATCTAGATCTAGGCAAAATAATGGCATTCCAAGTAATTTCTCAATGTGAACACACTCGCTCCTGTATTTTCAGTCGATTCCTCCATGCTCAGGATGCATCACTCTTTCTTCATTTCTGCTTCTTTGACTCATTATTTTCCTTTAGTTAATAGAGTTATCTTCCACTCCAGTTTCCCATGAAAGATGCTTATTTGTGTTTGCATTGCATTGCCCCCAGGAGAACCTAAGCTCCATTTTGGTTTTGTACTAACCTTTTCCCCAGTATCCAGAGCAGTATTTGACACATGGTAAAGTCCCAATATATGTTTGTGGAATTGAGTGGACTCTTATAACAGGTTACAGCAAATGTTACTTTTGTCCTCATTGTGGGTAAAAAAGTCTGAGGCCCAGAGATGAGGACATTCTTTCCTATGGCCACTTTGGACTAGGAACCACATATGTAGATTTAACTTGTCTCCTGAGTTGCAGAAGGAATGGAAGCCCATGCAGATCTTCTTCCCTTGCAGAAACTCCAGGGAGTTCAGGAGTTGGCCATCTAGACAGAGATCTATAAATGACTAGTTAGAGGAACTCTTAAATGACTAGTCTGGAGAGAAGAAGGTTGTTGTTACATGACAAGGTGTGATGTGAAGGAGGCATTCAATTTCTTCTACTTGACCATAGAAGAAAGAACTTGGAGCAATGAAGGAAAGTTGAAAAGAGCTAGGAATAGTAACTTTTCTTCTTTTGACCTGGATGATGGTTGATGATCCAGAGGCAACTGTTGAAGCCCCTGAAATATAAACTTTATCTTTCCAAATCAATCATTTTTTGTCAGCTGTTTCAAACTCTCTATGACCCCATTTGATGTTTCCTTAGTAAAGAAACTAGAGTGATTTACCATTTGCATCTCCAGCTCCCTGTACAGATGAGGAAAATAAAGGAAACAAGCATAGGGTCACAGAGTTAGTAATTGTTTGAAGCTGGATTTGAACTCAGGTCTTCAATGAATGGGCTGCAATTATTGTTCGTAGTAGTCACACTATTTGGTAAATCTCTAAGCCAGTCACTTGGCACACATTACTGGACAAGTGAATTAAAGAGCATGGATGGATGCAAAGTAGAAGCAACAAAAAAGGATTTAGCCAGCAGGGTTCATTACTCCAGCTGAAACTAAGAGAAAGATTTTGTTCATCGAGTATCTCCATTTAATGTCTTTGGCAGATTCCCTGTCTCTTACAATATTTCAGAATGGTTCAAAGTGTTGTATCTGGGGTGAGGGGGAAACAATCCTTGCCAAGTGAGTGCCATGGAGACCTTACTGGAAGAGGCGATATTTGAATTGTACTTTTAAGGGTGGGTAGGAATCATGTATGAATTATGGGGGATGGATGGTCCTCAAATGGTCCTGATGCCCATGGAGTGTGTTGGGTATGTGCTCTATAGAGATTTTTTCAGGGAGAAATGAGGACAGGAGTTTCCCTAAGGAGAATATCCATACTGATGAAGTTATGGACTCATTATGTTGTTGTCATTTATGCTTTATCAGTAACAATAATAATATTATTCTTAATTGGGTGCCTTATGTTCTATTCCCTGACTTCTACTTCAGTGATAATTTTTGAAGTCATGGAACAAACTTGCAGGATGCGTACTTTTGAAAAATGTTTCAAAAATGAAAAAAAAGAACCTGTTTCTCCCCAAGATTCTTTTCTCTCCAAGGAGTCTCAAATTTTCTTTTTGATTAACAGTGGGAGTTTGAAATCTGGTTCTTTTTCCTTTATCCTAGTTTGGGGGCAAATTAAGATCTCCCTTTTCCTCATTTTTGGGCTTTTCTCAATTTCTGATGGTAGACATTTTATTATCTCTGGATTTGTTTTTCAATCATGCATTTCTTTACTCTTTTATTAGATGAAATAATTGGGAATGGGATGGTTATGACTAAGCATAAGAGACACAGTGCTTGAATGGAGCTCAGGTATCCCACAATGCTTTGTCTCCTGAGACTCTAAGCTAGCTTAGCAGATGGGAGTCCATTACTTCCAGGTGCCTCCTGCTTCCCCCCTGGATCTGATGACAACACCTGGGCTTTGCTCAGGGAGTAGTGGGACAGCTGGCATGTGCTCTTTCCATCTGTTTCTTTCTTCCGGTCCTCAGGGAAGCTTGGGGTCATCCTTATACCTCAGTCCTAGAAATTAGGATCAAATGGTTTCCACCCTAGGGAGTCCTCAACCAGCATCCTATTGCATGGCAAGGAAACCAGATGGAAAGGGATCCTGGGAGGTTTACTGACTCACCAGGTGTAAATCAAAACTGATTTGGAGCAAATCCCAGGTCAAAAGAGAGGTCCCTCTGGATCCTACAGGCCCTTAATGATCACAAAGCAGTAGGAAAATGCATCAGGTCCAGCTTCTGTTTATGAAAATACAAAGGAAACAACTACTTATTTGGCTTAGACTATGAGTGAAGCTCTGTCCATGGTCTCAAGGAATATACACAGTTTAGACACACTCTACTGTGAGCTCATGGTTGCTCACAGTTCTGTGGAAAAATAAGACACATGGAAATATAACAAAAAATTACATGATAAATGCATATTTCCTGCAGAGGACCTGGGTTAAATTGTGGGAGACTAGGATCATAAGAAATATAATGAACCTGCATTTGAATCCTTCCTTAGATATTCCTGTGGCAGGTCACTTAATCACATCTCAGTTTTCTCATCCCTAAAATGGTGATAATGATGGCATCTACCTCATGGTATTATTGTTGGAGTCAAATGAGTGAACATAGACAAAGCATTTTGCAAGCCTTAAAAAGTGCTGTATAAGCAACAACAACAATTATTATTATTATCTTGTGGTTTAATGAAGATGGAAAATTTTGCATTTCTAGGGGAGGGGCTTTGGTAGACATTTTATGAAATGCTGATGGGACGCTTCTGGCATCTTAATGAAGATTTCCATGCTCCCTCTTCTCTTCAGCCTCCCTTTAGGTAGATAACCTATAGAGGCACGAGTATATAAGGGCACTTCCCTGAGCAGGTTTGCACAAGTTGTTTAGCTGTGTTTAAACAGCAGTCATTATCCCAGCTGAAACTAAAAAGATATTTTGCTCAATTCGATATTTCTACCTTTTGCAAATTCCCATTTCTTATAATGAATCAAAATGGCACAAAGTTCTGCATGTCAGGGAAAGCTTACCAAGTGGGTATCATGGAAACCTTTTAGAAGAGATGGTATTTGTGAGATGTTTAAAAAATCTTTTTTGGGTATTTTTATTTAAAGTTGTGAGTTCTAAATTCTATTTCTTCTTTCCCCCTTCATGAGATAATAAGCAATAAATTATAGAGTGAACATGTACAATTATGTAAAACATGTCCATGTTAGTCATTTTGTACAAGAAGACTCAAAAGAAAAAAGAAAGAAATTGAAGAATATCATGCTCCAATCTGTATTCAAGAAACATCAGCTCTTTCTCTGGAGGCAGATAGTATGCTTCATCAGTAGTCCTTTGGAATTGGCTTGAATTATTGTATTTCTGAGAAGAATTAAGTCATTCACAGTTTTTCATCAAACAATATTGCTGTTACTATGTACAATGTTTTCCTGATTCTGTTTATTTCACTTTACATCAGTTCATGTAAGTCTTTTCAGATTTTTTTGGAAATCAATCTGCTTGTAATTTCTTACAGTACACTACACTACATATACCATATCACACCAATCATATACCACATCTTGTTTAGTTATTCCCCAGTTGATGGGCCATTTGATAACTACCACAAAAAGAGTTTGAATCTCTTTGGGATTTACACCTAGCAGTGGTATTGCAGTTTTATAGCTTCTTGGACATAGTTCCAAATCATTTTCCAGAATGGTTGGACCAGTTCACAATTGAGTTGTGTCTTCAAGAGTGGGTAGGAATTCACTGTGAAAAGAAAGGAAGTGAGCATATTGCAAGCACAGGGAAGAGCATAAACAAATAAACAGGAGTGGAAGTGTATAGGGCTTGTTTGGAAGACAGAGAATGATAGCGTTTAATTGGATCACAGAGTACAAGAAGGATTGTGTTAGGAAATAAAGTGGGAAAGTTGGGTGTTGTCAGATTGAAAAGGAACCTGTCTATAAGGTTGAGCTTTACTTGGGGTTCAAGCAGGATGGAGTAAGGAAAGCTGCTCTGTCTTGGTCTGTCCTTACAGAGAGAGCGGGAGAGGAAGGGAGAGGAAGGGAGAGGAAGGGAGAGGGAGGGAGAGGGGGAGGGAGAGAGGGAGGGGGAGAGGGAGGGAGAGGGAGAGACAGAATGTGTATGAGAGAGAGACAGACAAAAAGAGACAGACAGAAAGACAGAAGGAAAGAGGAGAGACAAACAGAAGGGGAGAGAAGAGAGAGAGACAGAATGTGTGTGTGTGAGAGAGAGAGACAGAGACAAAGAAAAAGAAAGACAGGGACAGAGGCAGAGAGAAACAGAGCAGAGACAGAGAGAGATATGGAGATGGATGCACCTAGCCACAGAAATGCGCACTGATCCATAACTCACAGGAGCTGAGAAATGCCTTCTGTTCAAATTCCTTCACAGTCTGGCTCCAAACTACCTTCCTGGGATGATGATGCATTGTTCCCTCTCAGACATTTGATGTTCCAAGCAAACTGAATGAAGCCTCTGTGTTGGGGTCTGGGTCATGTCCAATGCCTGGGATGCTGGTTCTGGGAATTCAAAGATTGTTTCTTTCAGAAAGCCTGTACCCATTCCCTGGATTGTTGGCATATCACCTGCTGGAGTTACTTGGCATTGGCTTTGCCTATTCTTGCACTCATCTGGAAATGTGTTAAATAATGTCAGACCTGCCTCATGTTTGTTTTGGCTTGGTCCAAGGCTTGGCACATAGTAGGTACTAAATTAATGTTGATTGATCAATGACTTATGTAAGAACATATCTCTTTCCACGGACCCTTTCCCCTAATACCCAGGAATACTATATCACTTCTAGGTCATGCTAGTGAGGTTTCACTTGAATTTGGGGAATGGAAGTGGGCACGCATAGAGTGGCTAGCTCTCCCATACCAGCAGGGTTAACCCTTGGCTAGATTAGCCCTACACAGGAGCCCAAGGTGTGGAGTCCCCAAGGCAGATGACTAGAGGTGATCTCAGAAGAGAAGGCTGAAGGTGCTGGCCTTGGAGCTTGTGGCTAAGGCAGGGATGAAGGTGGAGGTGCTGGCCTTGGTGCTTATGGCTATGGCTGGGATGAAGGTGGAGGTGCTGGCTTTGGTGTTTGTGGCTAAGGCTGGGATGAAGGTGGAAATGTTAGCTCCTGTACTTAAAGGCTGGGACAAAAATAGGCTTTAAGCCCCATATGTGCTGTCTACTTGCTGCCTTCAGATTTCATCTCCTTAGGAATGGTACTGAGTTTTTCAATAAACAAGGAAATGAAAAAAGTTTGGATTCACTAGAGACTCAAGTCAATTCCCAGAAGGAAATAATGTAAACACTTTTAAAGATTAAAGAGTATTTGTTTCAAAAGACCAATATCTTCTTGCCTCCAAACTCTGAAACTGTTTTCCTCTCTCTCTCTCTTATTTTCTCTCTCTCTCTCCCTCTCTTTCTCTCTCACTCACACACATACACACACACACACACACGAGAGTTCTCAACAAAGGGGGGACATGCCCAATCTTCAGTGTCTCCCTTTTCCCCCTAGTCCTGCACACAGAGTGTAAAGAAGGTATAGACAATACAGAAAGCCAACGCTGACAGGATAAGTAGAACAGTGACCAGGTAGTCAAAGATCTGGGAAGAGGGCATGGAACAGAAAATGTCAGAGCTGAGAAGGTCTTTAGAATGGGGGATGTTAGAGCTAGAGGAAACTTAAAATGGGATGTCAGAGCTGGGATGGCCTTAGAATAAAAGTTGTCAGAGTGAAAGGGAGCTTAGAAGAGGATGTCATAGCTAGAGGGAGCTTAAAACAGGGAATGTCATTTGGAGTCAGGGGAGAAACTCAGAGCATGGACTGCAGGATCTGGGAGGGAATTTGGAAACCATAGTTGATCTTTTTACCTGTAGAAGAACATCAATATCTGCTTGGTGGGAGGTCATGAAGAACTGTCCTGAGGTCACACAGTGATGAAAGCAGTCTCTGCCTTCATGCCATGTAGTCAACTCTGGCCCACATCCTTCAGCCTCCATCTGTACAACAGACTGTTCCATGGGCTCAGCCTCTTGGCCAAGTTTCCCTCGTGGTACTCCTTGGAATTCCTGGGGGCTTGTGAATGGTTCTATCCTATGGGGGCCTTTTCTTTTTTCTGTTGAATTGTTTTTCAATCTTGTTTAATTCTTTTTGATTGCATTTGGTGTTCGGTTTTTTTTATTAAAGCTTTTTATTTGCAAAACATATGTATGGGTAATTCTTCAACGCTGACCCTTACAAAGCCTTCTGTTACAAGTTCCCCCCCCCAGTCCCTACCGCTCCCCTAGATGGCAGGAAGTCTACTACATATTAATTATGTTAAAATACTTGACAAATTGAATATATGTATACATATTTCCACATTTATCTTGCTGTGCAAGAAAAACTATCTACAAGAAAAAAATCCGAGAAAGGACTATGGGGGCCTTTTAAAAAGATCCCTCTTTGTGGAGGAGTTCAAGGATTAATTTGTTGTTACCACTGGCTTGGGGACCCTGACCCCCAGAGTGGGATGGTGTTCTCTCTGCTCTTTTCTAACAAACACACATTCACTCACAAACACACATACACATGCTCATAAAAACACACAAGCACACATGCTTACAAACACATTCACACATACACACTTACAAACACATTCTCATAAACACACATGCTTACAAACACACACATATGCTCACAAGCACACACTTACACACACAAACATATATACTCACAAACATACACGCAAACACACCCTGCTGGTTTTGAAAGCCCTGCCATTGTCCCCCCATATGTGAGGAAGAAGCCACAACTGGCCCTCCCCATGCCTGTCTTCTCATTAGTGTTATTTTTTATCATCATCATTCTGGCTGCTGCTGTCATGGTTTTTATGAGAAGCTGAGGTTGTTTCCAGGAAATTAACTTTTGCAACAAAACAAACTCTAATTATGAAATATGAAACCATTTCCCCACCAAAGAGCAGGGTATTTGTGGTCTAATCTGCCTGCTTAGGGCAGGGGCTTTAACTCCTGAGAGCCCTTTGGGCAGGTCCTGGTCTCAGTTTACACAATTGTTGTTCCTTCCTAGGTCCCAGAAGTTCAGTCATTTTTCAGTTGTGCCTAACTAGTGGGTCATTTCCTTCTCCAGATCATTTTACAGATGAGGAAAGTGAAGCAGACAGGATGAAGTGACTTGCCCAGGGTCACACAGCTAGTAAGCATTAAGTGACTGACTCCAAGCCTGGTGTTCTATCCACTGTGCCACCTGAACTCCATTTCGCCAGAGAGTTCACTTGGGTTAGGGGTAATAGAAATCTTACCTCGATGCTGCCCTCCTCCATTGGTCCCTCTACCCCCTTTACTTCTCCCCAGCCCTATTTCTCCTATGTAAAACAAGAGGCTCAATGAAAAGCTTTCTGAGGTCTCTTCTACTTCTAACATTGCATGCTCTATTGATCACAGACTTTCCATGTTCTTTGGTCTCCTGTCACTAGTGCTCTAGGTTCTAGGTTCTGAGGTCCATCTCTGCTGCATTCTTCACCCTTCTGGTTCTGACCTTCCATCTCCCTTGGTTGAGAAGGTTTTTGTGGCTCCCTAGCACTGCTAGGCTGCTTCCTGCTCAGACATCTAAATCAATGATCTCCACGGTCTGTTGGATATTGTGGACAGAGCAGAAGTCTAGGAAATTGGGGCCATTCTCGGCCACTAACTCACTGTGTGATTCCTGCCAAGTCAGTCCCCTTCAGGGTACCTCAGTTTCTTCCTTTGCAAAATGGGCGTAGTGATGCTGACCCCTCAGGGTATTAGTGTTAAAGGAGATAATAAGAGGTAATCTTTATGGAGCTTTTATTGGGTGCCAGCCCTTGTGCTAAGTGCCTTGCAAACAACAATCCTGGAAAGTGAGTGACAGTGCTATTAACATTTTACATATGAGCAAAAGTTGCTAGTGAGTGTTGGAGGCTGGATTTGAACTCGGGTCCAGGCCCGGCATTGTATTTACTGTGTCATGGAGTTGTCACAAACTGAAGGGTGCAAGCAGATGATGAGAGAAGTCCTTGTATGCAAAATATTTCCCCTTCTCTAAGGAGCTTGTTCACAGCAGCCCTATGCAGGAGGCAGATTCAGGGATCCCCAGGCCTGTTGCATAGGTGTAGTAGAGGCTCCCAAGACAGGGGCCCAAAAAGCCCCAGATCTGAATTCTGGCTTTGAATCCACAGCCAAGCTCTTTGCATCTATGTCTTCCCCTCCAGGCTTATTTCAAATACTGTGTACGCAGCTGAATCCTTGACAAAATGTGGAATCGCTGCTTTAATTTTGAGTCATTAAACAATTCCTCGCTTTATTTCCTTCACGTTAATCATAGTTTGAGGCCTGTTTGTAATTTCTTTGTTTTCAAATTGATATCAAAGGAGCAAAATCCTGCCCGCCTCCATTGCCATGTGGTTTGGCAAAGTCCCTTGTCCTCCTGTCCCTTTCCTCCCACTAGAAAAAAACAATTTCCTTTTATCTTCAACTTCGGCTGCTCAAGACAAAAAAATTAAAGATTGTTCTCTTTGAAGGTGAAATTAGAATAATTTCTTCTTTGTTCAAAGCATCCTCCTTACAGACTTTCTCACCAGCAGACCCTGCACTTGTCTCTTACCAAGAGTGCTGCTCCATTCAATTCAGGAGAGCAGCTGTTTATGAATCTCCTCCTTCATTTGGGTCCTCGTGATGGGGGCTAGGGCTACAGAGATTAAAAATAAACCTCCCCCTACATTCTATTTTGGGGGGGGGGGAACAAAATGGACTCAGAAATACAAGATATTGACCAAGTTAATGCCAGTAATTTGTGGGGGCATAATAAATAGAGGGAGCAGGGATGGTCCTTGGGGGAGCTGATCCCCAAGCTGAACTTGAAAGGAATTGAGCTTCCAAAAGGGGGATGTAAGGCTAGAAAACATACTGAAAGGAATCCTTAATGCATAGTAAAGAAACTGAGGACCATCAGAAAGATTTTAAAAATAATTTATTTTCCCTTAGTTTCATGTGAAAATAATTTTCGCATTCATTTTTACAAGATTCTGAGTTCCAAATTGTTCTTCCTCCCTTCCAAAGATAGTAGCAATTTGATATGGCTTATGCATGCACTATCATATAAACCATATTTCCACATTACCCACAGTTGTGAGAAACAGATCAATAGAAAACATACCATGATATGTTTTGATCAGTGTTCTGAGTCTGCCAGTTCTTCATCTGGTTACGGATAGCATTTTCCTTCATGATCCCTTTGTACTTGTCTTGGACCATTTGGTACTGAAAAGAACTGATTCAATCATAGTTGATCATCACACAATGTTACTGATATTGTATACAATGTAATACAATGGGATAGGGTCACTGAGGCAAAGCCACAGGAGCATAAAATGGAATATTTTGGATGGGGAATAATAGGGCAGTGAACATAGAAAGATGGATAGATAGGGCATTTATTAGATGCTTACTCTATGGCAGAATACAAATAAAAGCAAACAAGCCAGTCACTCCCCTCAAAAACCTTACATTCAATTGGAGGAAAAGATAGAACACATGAGGGGAAGGGTAGCCTGGAAGACTGCACAGAAAGGGATGGAGAAGTCAACAGGATAGGTCCACCAGGAAGGGAAGTGGGCATGGCTGGGAACCAGAAAAGAAGACTGAGAAGAATGAGCAGAAACATAGAAGGGAGCCAGAAGAGAGGGAGGAGAACAAATGACTGGAATATCAGAACCAAAGAGGATGACAGAATATAGCATGAGAGAACCTAGAACATGAAATGGCCAGGGAAAATAGAATCCAGAATGCCAGTGTTGGGAGACTACACACATGGAGTCTGTGGTTAAAGGAACATAGAGTATTAAAACTGGAAGGGCAGAATATTTATTTATTTATTTTTATTAAAGCTTTTTATTTGCATAACATATGTATGGGTAGTTTTTCAACACTGACCATTACAAAGCTTTCTGTTACAAATTTCCCCCCCCCATTCCCTTCCCCTCCCCTAGATGGCAGGAAGTCCACTACATGTTAATTATATTAAAATATTTGACAAGTTGAATATATGTATACATGTTTCCATACTTATCTTGCTGTGCAAGAAGAATAGTACCTACATGAACAAAAAAATCTGAAAAAGGAAACCCAATGCAAGCAATCATCAATATAGAGCATGAAAATGATATGTTGTAGTCCATATCTCATGTCCCTCTCTCTGGGTGTATATGCCTTTCTTCACTGAACAATTGGAGCTGGTTTGAAACATTTCATTGTTGAAGAGAGCCATGTCCATCAGAATTGATCATCATGTAATACTGTTGTTGCTGTGTATAATGATCTCCTGGTTCTGCTCATTTCGCTTAGCATCAGTTCATGCAAGTCTCTCCAGGCCTCTCTGAAATCGTCCTGCTGGTTGTTTCTTACAGAACAATAATATTCCATAACATTCATATACCATAATTTATTCAGCCACTCTCCAATTGATGGGCATCCCTTCAGTTTCCAGTTTCTAGCCACTACAAAAAAGGCTGCCACAAACTTTCTTGCACATGTGGGGCTCTTTCCCTCCTTTAAGATCTCTTTGGGTTATTAGCCCAAGAGAAACACTGCTGGGTCAAAGGGTATGCACAGTTTGATAGCTTTCTGAGCATAGTTCCAAATTGCTCTCCAGAATAGTTGGGTCCGTTCACAGTTCCACCAACAATGTATCAGTGTCCCAGTTTTCCCACATCCCCTCCAACATTCATTATTATCTTTTCCTGTCATTTTAGCCAATCTGACAGGTGTGTAGTGGTATCTCAGAGTTGTCTTAATTTGCATTTCTCTGATCAATAGTGATTTGGAGCACCTTTTCATATGACTAGAAATGGTTTTAATTTCTTCATCTGAAAACTGTCTGTTCATATCCTTTGACCGTTTATCTATTGGAGAGTGGCTTGAATTCTTATAAATATGAGACAATTCTCTATATATTTTAGAGATGAGGCCTTTATCAGAACCATTTACTGTAAAGATGATTTCCCAGTTTGTTGCTTCCCTCCTAATCTTGTCTGCTTTCATTTTGTTTATATAAAAACTTTTTAATTTAATATAGTCAAAATTATCTATCTGGTGTTCAGTTAAGAGTTCCAAATCTTCTTTGGACATAAATTTATTCCATCTCCACAGGTCCGAGAAGTAAACTATCCTATGTTCCTCTAATTTACTTATGATATCACTCTTTATATCTAGATCATGAACCCATTTAGATCTTATCTTGGTTTTTGGGTCAAGCCCTAATTTCTTCCACACTAGTTTCCAATTTCCCCAGCAGTTTTTGTCAAATAGTGAGTACTTATTCCAAAAGCTGGGGTCTTTGGGTTTAACAAACACTAAATTGCTATAGCTATTGCCTAGTTTGTCCTGAGATCCTATCCTATGCCAGTGATCGACTGCTCTATTTCTCAGCCAGTACCAAATGGTTTTGATAACTGCTGTTTTATAATATAGTTTCAGATCTGGTATAGCAAGGCCACCTTCATCAGCCTTTTTTTTTTCATTAATTCCCTTGAAATTCTTGACCTATTGTTCTTCCAAATGAACTTTGCTACTGTTTTTTCTAGAACTGTAAAATAATTTCTTGGGAGTTTGATTGGAATGGCACTAAATAAGTAAATTAGTTTAGCTAGTATTGTCATTTTTATTATATCCGCTAGGCCTACCCATGAGCACTTAATGTTTTTCCAATTGATTAAGTCTGATCTTATTTGTGTGGAAAGTGTTTTGTAGTTTAGTTCATATAGTTTCTGACTTTTCCTTGGCAGATTCCCAAATATTTTATACTATCATCTGTTATTTGGAATGGAATTTCTTTTTGTATCTCTTGCTGCTGAACTTTGTTGGTAATGTATAAAAATGCTGATGGTTTATGTGGATTTATTTTGAATCCTGCAACTTTACTAAAGTTGTGAATTGTTTCTAGTATTTTTTTAGTCGAGTCTCTAGGGTTCTCTAAGTATACCATCATGTCATCTGCAAAGAGTGATAATTTGGTTTCTTCATTACCCACTCTAATTCCTTTTATTTCTTTTTCTTCTCTTGTTTTTATTTTTTCTCTTAGTCTTTTATTTATTCTCTTAGTCTTATTGCCAAAGCTAACATTTTTAAGACAATATTAAATAATAATGGTGACAGTGGGCAGCTTTGTTTCACTCCTGATCTTATTGGGAATGGTTCTAGTTCGTCTACATTACACACGATGCTTGCTGATGGTTTTGAGTAGATGCTAGTGATCATTTTAAGGAAAAGACCCTTTATTCCTATGCTCTGGTATTTTTAATAGGAATGGGTGTTGGATTTTATCAAATTCTTTTTCTGCATCTATTGAGATAATTTTTGTTAGTTTGGTTATTAATATAATTGATTATGCTGATAGTTTTCCTAATGTTGAACCAGCCCTGCGTTCTTGGTATAAATCCTACTTGGTCATAGTGTACTATTCTGGGGATGACTTTCTGTGATCTCATTGCTAATATCTTATTTAATATTTTTGCATCAATATTCATTAGGGAAATTGGTCTATAGTTTTCTTTCTCTGTTTTCACCCTACCTGCTTTAGCTATCAGCACCATATCGGTCTCATAGAAGGAATTTGGTAGTATACCTTCTTCCCCTATTTTTTCAAATAGTTTATATAGTATTGGAATTAACTGATCTTTGAATGTTTTGTAGAATTCACATGTAAATCCAGCTGGCCCTGGAGATTTTTTTCCTAGGGAGTAGGTTAATAGCTTGTTCTATTTCTTTTTCTAAAATTGGGCTATTTAAATAATTTATTTCCTCTTCTGTTAACCTGGGCAATCTATATTTTTGTAGATATTCCTCCATTTCATTTAGATTATCAAAGTTACTGGGATAAAGTTGGTAAAGTAACTCCTAATTATTACTCTAATTTCCTCTTCATTGGAGGAAAGTTCTCCCTTATCATTCTTGAGACTAACAATTTGATTTTCCTCTTTCCTTTTTCTAATCAAATTAACTAAAGGATTATCTATTTTGTTGGTTTTTTCATAAAATCAACTCAGTTTTATTTATTAGTTCAATTGTTTTTTATTTTCAATTTTATTAATTTCCCCTTTTATTTTTAGAATTTCCAATTTGGTATTTAATTGAGGGTTTTTAATTTGTTCTTTTTCTAGTTTTTTTTAATAGTAAGCCTAATTCGTTGATTTTCTCTTTCTCTATTTTATGCAAGTAAGCATCTAGAGATATAAAATTGACCCTTATAACCGCTTTGGCCATATCCCACAAATTTTGGTATGTTGTCTCATTATTGTCATTCTCCTGGATGAAATTATTGATTGTGTCTATGATTTGCTCTTTCACCCATTCATTCTTCAGGATTAGATTATTTAATTTCCAACTAACTTTTGGTCTATTTTCTCCTGGCCTTATATTGCATGTGATTTTTATTGCTTCATGATCTGAAAAAGATGCATTTACTCTTTCTGCCTTTCTGCATTTGATTTTGAGGTTTTTATGCCCTTACACATGGTCAATTTTTGTATAAGTTCCATGAATCGCAGAGAAAAAAGTAAACTCCCTACTGTCTCCATTCAATTTTTTCCAAACATCTATCATACCTAACTTTTCTAACAATTGGTTTATCTCCCTAGTTTCTTTCTTGTTAATTTTGTGGTTTGATTTATCTAATTCTGAGAGAGCAAGATTGAGATCCCCCACTAATATAGTTTGGCTGTCTATTTCTTCTTGCATCTCTCTTAATTTCTCCCCTAGGAATTTGGATGCTATTGCACTTGGTGTATATATGTTTAATATTGATATGGCTACATTATCTATGGTCCTCTTTAATAAAATATACTTTCCTTCCTTATCTCTTTTGATTAAATCTATCTTTGCTTTTACTTGATCTGATATCAGGAGTGCTACCCCTGCTTTTTTTTGTTCACCTGAAGTGTAATAGGTTCTGCTCCAGCCTTTTACCTTCACCCCATATGTGTCACTATGCTTTAGATGTGTTTCTTGTAGACAACATATTTTTGGATTCTGATTTTTAATCCAGTCTGCTATCCGTTTCTGCTTTATGGGAGAGTTCATCCCATTCACATTCATAGTTAGAATAACTAATTCTGTATTTCCTGCCATCTTATTTACCAAGTTATGTTTTTCCCTTTTCTTTCCCCTTTCTCCCTTCCCCCATCCTCAATATTTTGCTTTTGATGACCCCCTCCCCCAAACAATCCTCCCCCCTTTAGAGGCCCTCCCCCCTTTTTTTTTTACTCCTTTCCCCTGATTCTTCTAATTTTCCTTGTATTAGTCTATCCCTTTCTTTTCCTCCTTTCCCTCCTACTTCCCTATAAGGAAGGGAAGGTTTCTCTGTGAAACCATATGTGTCTGATATACACTTTTAGAGCCCAATCTGATGAGAATAAGATTTACACAATGCTCATCTCCCTCCCTTCTTTCCCTCAATTACATTAGGTTTTCTTTGCCTCTTCATGAGATTTTATCTTACTTTTACCTCCTTTTTAAAAATCTTATTTTACCACCTTTTCCCTCTTTCCCCCACTATGATAGCCTTCCCCCCTTTAGTTTTCTTTTTCATATTATTGAAGTAATATCAAATTATACCCCCAATCTTTAAGTATCCCCATAGTAGAAATAGTTCTCAAGAGTCCTTTCCTTTTTATCTTTTTATGCTTCTCTTGAGTTCTGTGTTTGGAGGTCAAATTTTTTGTTCAGATCTGGTCTTTTCATTAGAAATAGGTGAAATTCACCTATATCATTAAATGACCATCTTCTTTCCTGGAGGATAATGCTCATTCTAGCTGGATAGGTTATTCTTGGCTGTAATCCAAGTTCCTTTGCCTTTCGGAATATCTGGTTTCAGGCCCTTCGATCCTTCAATGTGGAGGCTGACAAATCATGTGTGATTTTAATTATAGATCCTCAATATTTGAATTGTTTCTTTCTATCTGCTAGTAATATCTTTTCCTTGGTGCGATAGTCCTGAAATTTAGCCACAATATTCCTTGGGGATTTAATTTTGGGGTCTCTTTCAGGAGATGATTGGTGAATTCTTTTGATGGTGATTTTGCCTTCTGATTCTACAACCTCAGGGCATTTTTCTTTCAGGATTTCCTGGAAGATAGTGTTTAGATTCTTTTTTTCATCATGGCTTTCAGGAAGTCCAATAATCCTTAGATTGTTTCTCCTAGTCAGTTGTTTTTCCTAGGAGATATTTCATATTTTCTTCTATTTTTTTGTTTTTGTTTGACTGATTCTTGAAGTCTTATTGAGTCATTCACTTGCATTTGTTCAATTCTTATTTTTAATGTGTTGTTTTCTTCAGTTACCTTTTTTAGCTCCTTTTGTAACTGGCCAATTTGTTCATTGCATACTTTTCCCACTTCACCAATCTTGTTTTTCAGTAAATTGGTGTCTTTATCATAGCTCTTTTGGAGGGCTTCTTGCACTTATCTCAGTTCATTTCCCCATTTATCATCTAGCTCTCTTTTGAGATTCTTTATGCAATCTTCCAGGAAGGCCTTGTGGGAGGGGGACCAGGTTATATCTCCCTTGATGGCTTTCTCTGAAGTTGCTTTGCCTGTAGGAACCTCAGGACCTGGGGTGTGCCCTTCTTTCTCTTGATAAGAGCTGTCTATGATGAGAGCTCTCTTCTGCTTCTTACTCATTTTTTAGAAAGCTTGGGGTCTGTTTACAGCTAGAGAAGCGGAGGCTGTGGTAGTTTGCCCTGGGGCAATTCTGCTAATTAACTTCCAGTGCTGGGCTGGTGGGGCTAGGACTTTGCCCAATTTACCCCTTATAAAAGGCAAATCTGCCAAAGCACCTGCGCCCAATCAGGGCAGAGTGTCCCGAGTGCCTCAGATACACTCCCCGTTTGGTTGGAGTTTCTGCCACGCTGAGTCCCACCCAGTTTCTCTGTCCTGGAGCTGCCCTCTGTTCCGGAGCTGCATCGAGCAAACTGCTCAACCCCGCTGCTCGACTGAAACAGACCTGGTATGAAGTTCTTCAAAGGTAACTTCTGCAATCAGTGTTTCCTAGTCCAAATATTTCTGGCTTCATTGACTTAATGATCAGTTCAGAGGCTTATTTTATTGTTGATTTGAGAGAAGGTCAGAAGAGGACACAAAGAGTCACGTCTTCACTCTGTCATCTTGCCATGAGACTCCAAGGGCAGAATATTTAGAACAGAATATTTGGGTTGTTAGAAGAAGAGAACATTCAGGAAAAGGGAATGGCCTCCAAGTTCAAGACTAGGAAGAAATTATGGCTTAAAAGAACTGAGAAAAAGCAGTTAGAATGTGACTAGGAAGAGATCAGTGGTGGCCTTGCAGATTTCAAAGAGGCTTGGATATGGTCAGTGGCCAGGGGAGCAGGGACTGAGTGCCGACAAATTGGCAATTAAAGGAGCTCCCTTTTTTGGGAGTGTGTGTGATGGGGAAGGGGCAAATGCTTATTTGTCCTTTAAAAATATTGTTGATAACACATGCTATGTTCACCTATTTTTTCTGTTTTTTCTCTCTCCCATGCTTTTTCCCCTGATTTTTTTTGCTCTGATTTTTTCTCTCCCAACATGATTCATAAAACAATGTTTATTAAAAATAAATTTACTAGAAAAATTATTGATATATTGTATTTTACATTATATTCCCCCAAATAGTCTTCCTTTCTCCTCTTCCTCCTCTTCCTCTTCCTCTCCTCCTCCCAGAAAGCCATTGTTTTTAATAACAAAGAATAAAAAAAGAACTTTGTCTTTTTGTTCTCAGCAGCCAGTTTCTCCCAGCTCAGGGTAGGTTGAGGGTTTGAAGGCTGAGGCAGGAGAGCCAGAAGATGGATGATGGTATAATGTTGAGACGTGGAGAAGGGGAATGAAATGACCTCTTATCTTTGCTGCTAAGTAAGATTTGAGGGCATCTGAGAGTGAGAGAAGGGGGCTGAGGGCAGAGGGCAGAGGAAAGATTTTGGAGCAGCCACTGTGGGGAATGTAATTGAGAGTCAATAAGAGATGACTAACAGGATTTCTGAGAAGCAGCCAAAGCCTTGATGAGGTTAGAGAAGAACCAAATCTTTTTCCTGTAGCTTCAAGGTAGATGAGATGAAATTGTCAGCCAAACAAATCAAGAATTTATCAGGTGCTCTACTTTTAGCAGAATAAGACTTTGAGCAGCTGTCAGGAGCTTCCTGATGATATTAGCTGTCCAGAAGTAGGACATATGGGCCACTTCTCTGGGTAGTGAGGTCCCCATCACCTGTCTGGAGTGGTCTGGTTGGCTTCTGATCAAGTATTCCTGCTCAGGTGTGGGTTCACTTGGATAAGCTTTGAAGCCTTTTCTAGATCTGATATCCTAAGAAATCTGAAGCCGCCTCTCTCTATTCTTCCCATTCCTTCTATGTTCTAAGCTGTTTGTGATAAACCTTAGGAAATCAGAATATCCAGATCAGTGAGACACTTTCAACTATTTAGACAAAGTCAAAATCCACGAAGGGGGCAAGATTGGCAAAGCATGTACTGGTGGGCCAATGCTATCTTCCCAGCCCAATCAGTCATCCAGAGCTGGTCCCCCCCTCCTCCCTCTCACTATCTTATTCCAGGGAATATAAACAGTCCCCAACACTGATGTCCTTCCCTGCTTCCCTCTGCTCTGTGTGGCTTGACTTTCCCCATTTGATTTCAAACTCCACGAGGGTCAAAAATTTCCTTTTTAATCCTCTGTACTTAGCACAATTTCTGCCCTCAGCACAATGTCTGACACTTAGACCTTATTTTTATTCACTCATTTATCTATCTGTTATATTAGAAAAAATATATCTGGAAATCAGTCAGACTTTAAATTCAGTACTTGACACAATACCATTGTGATTATGAGGAGTGGGAAGGGAAGGAACAAGCATTTATTAAGCATCTTATGTGCTAAATACTTTAGCAATATTATCTTATTTGAACCTTGAGCCTTAGTTGCTTCACTTGTAAATCAGAGAATTAACTTGCCTTTAGTAGTTGTTCTTTTTCTAGGTGTGGAAGGTTAATTTCAAGGATCAGGTATGTGATGATGCTCTCCTGCTCATTAGCCAACATTTGGTAGCAAATGCTCTCTAAATGAAGATATAGGAAACATGAAATTAAAGCCCATGCACAAGTCACCTACAATCTGATGAGATTTATTGAAGGAGAGGATTTTTTGCAGAGATAAATTATACCTGGCCAGATTTTGACTGGATGCTCAATGCTTAGGGTGCCAATGCTGCTCTTGGCTCCTTCAAGTACTTTCAGGTGGATCCCCTTCTTCATCCCATAAGGTTTCTTCTGGCCCTGAACCAGGCTCCTCCAGGCTGATGTGTTTGTATAAAGGTGGCAGAATTTTTGGCTGATCCATGTGAGTTGAAGCTTGGTGGCTTGCCCTTAAATAGTGAACTCATTCACTGCTTTGGAAGTCAGAAGCCCTAAGCTCCTCCAGTGCTCTCAAAGACTGAGCACAAATCTGGCCTTGTGGACAGTGTTTTCCATTTTAAAAAAAAATCTACTTATTTCATCAAGTATTTCCCAATTGCTGGTAAAATTTTTTAAATAATCATCTAATATTTTTTAAGTTATAAATTCTCTCCCTCCCTCCCATCCCTCCACCTCATTGAGAAAACAAGCAATTAGATATTGATTATACATATGAAGTCATGCAAAACACATTTCTATATTAGGCATGTTGTAAAAGAAAACTCAAACAAAACTAAACAATAAAAGTCAGCTTTAATATGCATTAATTAATATGTATTTCAGTTCTCTCTCTGGAGGTGGAGAGCATCTTTCATCATGGGTTCTTTGGATTGTCTTGGGTCATTGGACAGTGTTTCCTGATGGTTGATTGGCCAGAGGCCAGCTTTCAAGATTGTTCTGATTGTTGCTTGACCCTCAGCAGCTTCAGATGTCTTTGATTAAGGTGTCTTTGATTTGGGGGGAATTCTATCATGGCCCAATTTTCATTAATCTCAGGATGATATATATGGTTAAGGAACATTGGAAAGAGGTTGTTTTCTTAAGATGGGTCAGCTCAGTTTGGTCCTGTGACTATTCTGAAAATGTTAACAGGGACTATTATCTGGAATTGAATGGGGAGGAGACAAAATATTTTGCAGAAATTATGAGAAAACGGGGGGAAATGGTTGTACTTTTGACCAGCAAATTTGAGAGGTTATGGGGCTAAGGTTGCAATGCTTCAAGGAAAACAAGCTTCTTGGGGGGCACCACAGTGGATTAAAAAACAACACTGGGAGTCAGAAAAAAACAAATTAAAATCTGATCTCAGTAACTTACTAGCTGAGTGACCCCTCAATCAGTCCAAGTTTTCCCATCTGTATGGTGAGGATAATAGCACCTACCCCCAGAGGTGTGGTAAAGACTAAATGAGTTGAAATTAGTAAAATTGCTTTGCAAATTATAGTGTTATAAAAATACTTATAAGTAAATATAAGTATGTAAGTATTATGTGATAGAAAACTATTAACTCTAAAAATGAAAGAAATAATAAACTATAGCTAATTTAAAAGTTCTTTCCGCTTCGGAAAGGGCCTTCCCACATGGAGGTGGGGATGTCAAACATATAGAGTGAAAATTAAGTAATAAGAGCAACTATAATAGTGACCACCACAAAAATGTCTTTACCCAGTACTAAGGCTTTCTTCTACAGGTAGAGATTCATGCATATGCAATCCTTCTAGATTATAGGTGAGGGAATCCCCAGCTGCTTAAATGAAGCACCCCCTCCTATCCCATAACAAAGCATTACAAAAGAGATCAGTTCTGTAGGTAGAAAGGATGTTAGAGAAAATCGAGTTTAACAATCCCCCCTCACTCCACTGAAAGGGCTGGGTATGTTTAGCCCCAAGAGATGATTTAGAGGTACATGTACCTTCTCTTCAAGGATTAGCCCAGGAATGGGAGAATTGCATATGTTCTCTAAACTCTTTGAAGTCAGGCACCTCAAATTCTATTTTTTGTCTTTGCGTTTGCAGAACTCTGCATATATAATAAATAATAAACATTCTTGGAATTGAATTAAATTGTCCCCAAAGAGCTGAGCTAGGAATGAAAATTACAGGGCAGCAGATTTCAATTATACAAGAGGGGGGAAATTCCCACACGTAGAATTAAGTTGTCTCATGAGGTAGTAAGCTCCCCATGACTGGAGGTCTTCAAGCGAAGTCTGATTGACCATTTGTTCTGGTTGTAATGGAAGGGATTCTTTTCAGATGCAAGATGGACTAGAGGATTTTCAAGTTTGGAGAGTCTGTGGATGAATGAGCCCCACATCCTCATTCTATCCTTTGATTCTCTTTTTCTCACCAGACTGTTACTTATGTGAGAGCAGGCTCCAGGGCATTGTGTTCAGACTGTGAGCCCCTGGGGATGGATCCTGATTCTTTTGTTGGAAGCACAGGGCTGGGCTCATTGGATTCTGTTGCTGACAAGTGACTGACATAAGGAGAATCCTTTGCTTCCTTGATATATACCCAGTAGACTCTTGGAGGAAAAAAAATTCCCCATCTGGCCTGGCCCAGAAATGCTACTGTCCATTGCTAACTTTGACAGGAGCTCACAGCCCAGCCTCATTCTATCAGGATGTTCCTTACAACAAGTGGAACTCAAAAGTGAAAAATAATGCCTGACTCTGTGGCTTGCATAAGAGTGGAGGATATTTTTCCTATTCTCAAGTCATCTAGGCACTTCTAAAGCTAGGGATCTGGGGAGAAAATATGGCTTCATGGGAGGAGCTCTAGATCTTTCCTTTCCCTTTCCCAGGATCCCAGAATTCTGTTCTCTAGAATGGATTAGATCAAGCAATCAATAAACACTAATTAAGCACCTATTATGTGCCAGACACTTTTCTAAGTACTGGAGATATAAAAAGAGGCAGAACATGGTCTTTGCCTCCAAGACACTTACAATCTATTGGATTCTGGAGTCAGAGCTCACAGGTGTTTCCCTTTGTCACAAACTATTCTATGACCTTGGTCATTTAAGTTCCCTTAAATTCCTCCTCTGTAAAAAGAGGAGATGGGAATAGATGACTCTTAGAGTCCCATCTAACTCAAATTCTGATTCTGTCATGTGTCCTGGGTTGAGCTATTTAACCTTCCAGAACCCAAGTAAAGGGAACAGTTGAATTAATTGATTTTTAAGACCTCTCCAAGTTCTACATTGGTAACTGGGATAACTAAGCCAGCAGTAGTCAGACCTCTCCCCTTCAGAGAACTGTGGACATTTTGGAAGTGATAGAACTTCTATAAAACAAGATTTCAGAAAAGATCTAGAGGAGAGAAAGTAGAGTCAGGAAGGGATGCCAAATGGAACTTGTTGGAAAGGATCAGGTATATTCTTTTTGGGATGAAAGTCTGCCAGGAGATATCCTAGCACCTAGCTTAAAAGATAAACAGCAACACCAAAAACACAAAAATAAAGGTCAGAAGGGAGCCTCTATTTGTCATCTCCATGGAAGACAAAGGAAGAGGTCATGTGCAAGCATGGAGGTAGGAGTTAAGATAAGCACTAAGGGGATTTTCCTAAGAATGGAATTTCCTAAGACTTTTTAAAGGAAATTACTAGGGAAATTTCAGTAAGTAGGAGAAAAGTAGCTTGGGACAATTATGGTATAACTGATCCCTAAGACAAGGGCAGGGCTAAAGAGCTGTTTCTAGCCTCTTCTTGTCTGAGGATCCCAGTACTCATTCCACATGATCCACATGATCACAGGATCTCCTAGTTAGAAGGGAACTTCAGTAGAAAGGATTTATGTGTCCCACGTTAATGAGAGATATACTATTTCTTACTATGCCAGTTCAATAAATACCTTTCTTTAGTTTGAACTAATCATATTCTCTGTCAGATTATTGAAAGGGGAATGCATCAGTTGGGGCTTGTGAACTATAGAACTTTCCAGTGTGAATTGAAGCAATTTCTCCCAGATAGGGATACGGCATTTAACTCCTACAAGACAGTGAAAATTCCTGAACGGGCTACAGATTTGCTTTTGTTATGTTTCACACTCATCCTGTTTCTTAATCTCATCCTCATATTAGACCCCTATAAGTACCACGAGGGCAGAAACCTTGCATTTTCCCAAGGTCTAGCAAATGTTTTTTGCATATGGGAGGTTATTCAGAATTTTTGTATCATTGTATTGAATTCTATCTTGTATTATATTACATGCTACTGAGAAAACCACAGAGACAGTTAAGTGTAGCTAAAGGTGCCACTGGATCAGGAGTCAGGAAGACCCAAGTTCAAATATGGCCTCAGACTCATTAGCTGTGTGATCTTAGGCAAGTTACTTGACCTCTTTTGCCTCACTTTTCTCAACTGTAAAAGGGGGATAATGGTATCTACCTCCCAGAATTATTGTGCAGATCAAATGAAATAATGATTATTAAAAAAATTTGGCACAGTGTCTGGCACATAGTAGGCACTATGATGATTTTTATCATTGTTATTAATGGCTTTATAATAGCCAGAATGTTTTGGGGCTTTTCATGTAACTGACATAAATAAGTATTTATTGAATTGAGCTCATTCCTTCATATATCCATCCACTAACATTTTTCGCACCTGCAGTATGCAAAAACATATGTTCGATTCTGGGAGATATGCATAATTTAGACAAAATGTGTGAGGCCCTTGCATCCCTCCTTGCTGCTCTCCCGTCCCTGCCAACATAACCTCCCAAGTCAACATGGCTGAATAGAAAATGTTAGGTTTGGAGTCAGATGATCGACTTTGAATGTTGGTTCTGTGTTTTGGTGCCAGTCTCTTTCCTTCTTCCTGGTCCTGAGCCTTCTCATCTCTGACATGAGAGGGTGGGCTCAGATGAGCTTTCTAGGTCTTTGATGCCCCTGGAGCTCATAGTCTAGTTGGGAGATGAGACCCAAGCCCAGAGAGACCTTATGGGAAATTCTGTGGTTAAGTGTGGAAGACAGGGAAAAATCACTCAGAGAGGCAGAACATTGTCTACTTCTCTATCCTGAAAACTGAGGATCCACTGTCTAATTCTATGAAGATGTGTGTATATGTGTATGTGGGTATATACACATAAATATGTTCATAGAACATATATGTGCATATAAATGCATAGGTTAAACAAACACACATGTATATAAACATATAGGCTTATAAATACACATGCACATAAAATGCATATGTACATACAAATATATACATTTAAATATAAGTGCATATAATCATATGTATATATAAGTATATAGGCATATAAATACACACAGAAATGTATATTCATACAATCACATATGTGCACATTAATATATAAACATATGATCACATAAATATATGCTTATGAATACACATGTATACAACTGTATAAACACTATATGTATGTCTATATAATCAAATCTATAAACATATGTATGAATGCATATAAAGACATGTCTATGTACAAATGTGTATATCCATCTACATGTAAATATATATGCATATAAACACACATGGATATCCATGCAAACACAATGCATCTATAAATATATGCATGTGCATGTAAATCATATATAAACACATGTGTGCACATGTGTATAAACATATGTATGCAAATACACATGCATGTGTAAATATATATATATATATATAAATACATGTATACAAATACATAGATGTGTACATGTACATATACATGCATATGTATATAAACATTTATGCATGTTATATATATATAACATTCATATATAAATATATGTATATAAACACAAATGCATGTATAAATAAATATATGTATGTGAACACATATGTATGCATTGATACATCTCCATATGAGTATTTATGTACATGTATAGATACATATATTCAGCCAATTCCTGATTAGTGTGAATAAAGATCCTATGAAGTTATTTGCATATATTAGAATTCACACTCTTTGAAGTTATAATTATGTAAAATATGGTGATTGTTTCTAGCCCAATGGAATCATGCAGTGCAGATGGGAATAGTGTGGCCGCTTCCTGGGATTCATTAGTTGCACTAATTGGGACCTAGCTGTACATATAGATTTGGCTGACTGCCCTGGGTGACTTGGGGAGGGATGGGAATAGGGGACTTGTAGTTCTCTGCATGGAACAGACCCCTTGGCAGATCTCAGGAGGCAGAATCTCATAAGCTAGAGAGAAAACAATCCCTATCAGGTCATTTGGTTCACTACCCTCAAATTTTACATGGTAAAATGAATCAGAGAGGTTTTTTTCCCTATTGT
Source organism: Myrmecobius fasciatus (assembly GCA_023553655.1). Taxonomy (NCBI): domain Eukaryota; kingdom Metazoa; phylum Chordata; class Mammalia; order Dasyuromorphia; family Myrmecobiidae; genus Myrmecobius; species Myrmecobius fasciatus. The sequence continues at coordinate 50,457 of JAJPUD010003583.1, forward strand.
TTAATCATTTCCAACTCTTTGTAATCCTATTTGGGCTTTTCTTGGAAAGAGACTGGAGTGAATTGCCAATCTCCAGCTCATTTTACAAATGAGGAAACTGAGGCAAATGGAATGAAACATCTTTCAGGGCCATTAAGTGTCTGAGGCCAGATTTTGAATTCAGGAAGAGGAGTCTTCCTCACTCTGGATCTGGCATCCTATGCATTGAGACTCCTAGCAACTCCCCCAGAGGTCAGTGCTTTAATCAAGGTCACTTGGCAAAAAAGGCTATGACCTTTGGCTTTTTTAGGTCCTGAATCAGGTAATCCAAGCAGACAAGGAACCAGAAGGGGGAAACATTGTTCAAGTGATGTCAGCATCAGTTTCTTAAGGACTTATCATGGTTCCTGGCCACACCTTAGGGCTCAGGGTACAGAGATAGGGTCCAGAACCCACTCTTGAGAAGCTCCCAATCTCATGGATGTGTAGGGGAGAGAGTCATAGAGGAAGGTGACTTAAGGGGGAACAAAAAAAAAACACAAAAGGTTTAGGAACTGTTTCCAGCTGGGAGGTGGTGATATTGGGGCAGAAATTAGGGAGATCCTTATGGAGGATGTGGTCCTGGAGTTGGACTTTGACTATCAGCTCTACTATTTCCTTAGTGTCTCTGTATGCTAATTTCCCCAAATGCTGGCACACAGTAGTTGCTTAATAAATGTTTGCTGAGTGAAATGGGATGGAAGGGGTTCCAGCTGAGGGACATGGGGATGAGTCTCACCAAGGCATGAGTACAGACCAGCATGTCCTGTCCCTTTGTTGTATGGATAGGGAGACTGAGAACTGGAGAGAAATGACCACTGTAAGTCACTCAACTTTCAGGATCAATCTGTTCCTCCTGCAGCTTTTCTGTCTCTCTCTCCTGGAGGAAAGCTGCTGATTCTGTTTGAATGGAACATTGAGAGTATAAGGGTGAAGAAGGGAAATCCAGCTGCAAAGGTTGGTAGTGAACAAGACTGAGGTAGGCCTTGAATGCCAGGAGTAAATGCATGCATGAATGAGTGTGTGATTGCATAAAAATAGATGCTGCTTTATATTAGTTCCAAAGACTTTTTCTCAAAGCTTTGGATGGACATGTCCCTCTGTTGGTTTGGGTCAAGGAGAGAAGATATTAAGAGATAGGGATAGAGACACATGAAATAGAGAGACTGGGAGGAAGAGGAAGAGAGACAGAGACACAGAGAAACAGAGACAGAGACACAGCCACAGACAGAGACAGAGAAAAGCAGGGGGGGGGGGAGGGAAGAAGAGGGGAGGTGAAAGAGAAAGAGAGAAAGACAGAGGCAGAGACAAAGACAGAGTGAGAGAGGGAAGCAGGGAGGAAGAGAGAGAGGAGACAGACAGAAATAGAAAAAAAGAGAGGAACAGAGAGAGACACAGAGACACAGAAACACACACAGAGAGGGACACACAAAGACAAAGAGGCAGAGAGAGGGAAAGAGAAAAAGATGGAGAAGGAGAAGAGGAGAATAAGGGGAAGAAGGAGGAGAAGGAGAAGAAAGAGGAGAAGGAGGAGGAGGAAAAGAAAGAGAAGGAGGAAAAGGAGAAGAAAGAGAAGAAGGAAAAGGAGGAGAAGAAGAGAGAGGAAGAGAAGGAGAAGGAGAAGAGGAGGAGGAGGAGGAGGAGGAGGGTAAAGGAGGAGGGAGCAGGAGGAAAGAATGAAAATATATTTTCCCTTGTCAGTCAGCATGCTATGTTCTGATTCTTGGAAACAAGAGCCTGCTCTCGATTCCAGGGACATTCATGGAGTAATTTCCGCCATTATTCAGACCCCAAACACAGCTGGAGGGGCTTTGGGCCAATTTCTACAAACAGTCCCTCCGCGGAGCATCCTATTACTGGGCGTTCTCGGCTTTCCCGGGGCGCCGCGGCGGCGTCCCTCTGGCGTCCCTGTCCAGCGGGAGGCTGCTCTCCAAGCTTCCCTGCTGATTTCCCGCGGCTTTGATGCGTGGGCTTCTTGGGTTCTGGCCGCACACGTGGCTGCCTTGGTTTCCCCGATCGCTCTGGGCCTCCTGGAGCAGCATGACCCAGGGGTGTCGGAGGGAGCCGGAGGAGAGCAGGGGGCCCCGCCGCCCCGCCTGGTCTGCCTCTGTCCCTGTAGATGGTGCTCTCTTCCTAGCTTTTCTGGCCGGGAGAGAGCTGCGGGAAGCAGCCCTCGATGTGGGCTTGGCTCTGATCCTCCCTCTCCCCTCTGCGGCCGCATCCAGAATCCAGGGGGTTCGGGGCTGCCCAGATTCGCCTGAGCACACACAGAGGGCCGGGTGGCAGGGCTACCCCCTTATTGCTGGAGATCCCTGGCCCTGCTCTCTTGGGGGTGCTAGTTTAATACTATCCCTGAGGAAGTTAGGGAGTGGAAGTCCTGCAGCCCTCTGGGTAAAGGGCAAAGCTGCCTCAGCTGGGAACTGGCACAGTTCCACTCCAAGGAGGGACCACTCCAGGCTGCAGATTTCTCTGGACCTGTGTGATAATAAGGCTCATTTCTGAAGCCCTTTGGGGCTTACAAAGGACTTTCCAAAATAGTGGGGAGCAATGAGTATCATTCGGCCCATTTTACAGATGAGGACACAGGATGTCAAATGTGTTAAATGATCTACCCAATGTCTTGAGATGGGGGCTAGGCGTCCTTATTCCATGTTAAGGGCCCTTCCCACAAGTTCAACCTTCCTCTCATGTAGGATTATAGATTTCATCAATCAATAGGAAACACCTGTCATGCTCTAGAAGCTGTGAGAAAGAGTGGGGAAACTGAGGCAAAAGCCCTCAAGGAGTTCCCAGTTTAATGGATTTAGAGATCTATCATTCAACCCCCTCTATTTATGGCCGAGGAAGCTGAATTTCAGAGAAAAGTGAATGATTTTCCCCACAGGTTTTGAATTCAAGTCTTTGAGCTCAAACCCAACACTTCCCAGATCTAGCACCTGCCATAAAATGGTCACTTGTCTTTTTTTTGTTTTTAATGGTCACTGATCAAGAGATTGTTGATTAAATGAGTGATTTCTGCCATGCTAAGTCTGTACAAGAAGCAGGCTCCTGTTTCCTGTGTTGGAGCTCTGGCTTCCCCAAGCAGACAGAGCAGCTGCTGCTCTCCGGGCATCCTGGGGATGCCCCCCCCCCAGTAGCACCAGCATCTCCTAGTGCTGGGAAGGCGGAGGAGGTGATATTTGTAAAAGGTGAGTGTGGACAAGCCTCTGGAGCTGTCCATGAAATGCCAGGGCAGGCCCCAGGTTGGTGATGGCTTCCTGACAAACTCAAAGCACTGAGAAAAAATTGGTGCCAGCTTTGGAAGGAATAAACAAGGCAGTCTAGTGGAAAAAATCCTTTCTTGAGTCAGAACCAGGGTTCAAATGCTGCCTCTGCTTCTGAATTTCCTCCTGTACCCATAATCCTTTGGACCCTGACGGCTTCTGTGGAACCTGCCCCCTGCCCACAGCCTGGGAGACCCCAGCTTGGGGTTTATCACCTCACCTTTTTGGGCCTGGACTTGAAAATCAGCCTTGCCTTTGGGGCCATTAGAGCATTTTTTACACACATGTTTGTTTTGGGTCTAAAAGCATTCTGGGAATCTGGCAAATTACATATTTCAAGTTCTGCAAATTCTAGCAGGCCTAATTACAAGGACATTTGGACACAATGAATAAAGGAATTACTTATGATTCACTAGTTAAGGAGGCTTTGAATGCCCATATTCCTAATTACCAAGGTAAATATAAGTTTTATGTGTAGTTACACGCCAGGGACTCTTCAAATTATAGCCCCTTGAAATATCTCCTTGATGGGGTCCGAGCACGTAATGGGATGTTTGTGTTCCTTGCAGAAGCATGCACCCACGGGCTTCGGCACGGAGAGCGTTCTATTTAAGGTCCAGGAGATCCAGAAATAGCACACATGAAGACTCTCCCCTAAAGAGAGGAGACAGCAGATGCTCCATCAGTCCCTTCTTCAGCAAGCTGCCCCTGCATCCAATGCAAGGACTCCTTCAGGCACCAGGGACCCCTGGGAAGGTGAAGTACAGGGGCATCTGCTGCTGCTCTCAGACTGTCTAAAGGTCTGCCCTTCTATTCCGGGGCTGCCTGTGAGACCCAAGGGACCCTTCCCAATCGTGCCTTGACCTGTGAAGAGAATGCTGCCCCAAAGATTAGGATTGGAATCCCTTCTAGAGTAGGCAGATGGGGCCAGTGACCTGAGGATTGTGTTGGAAGTCAGGAGGATGCGATTTCAAATCCTGCTTCTGACTCTTATCAGCTTTGTGATCTTTGGCAAGTAACTGAATCTCTGTCAGCCTCAGTCTCCTTATCTACAAAATGGGCCCAATGAAAGTCCCTGGGTCCCAGTTTTGTTGTAAAGCTCAAAGGAGATCATATTTATAAAGCACTTTGCAGACCTTAAAATATGACTCTGATTTCTTTGAGAACAGGGACTTCCTTCCTCCCTCCCTCTCTCTCTCTCTCCCTCCCTCCTTTCCTTCCCTTCCTTCCTTTCCTTCCCTTTCCTTCCCTTCCTTCCTTTCCTTCCCTTCCTTCCCTTTCCTTCCCTTTCCTTCCTCCCTTCCTCCCCTTCCTCCTTTCCTTCCTCCCTCCCTCCCTCCCTTCCTCCCTCCCTTCCTCCCTTCCTCCCTCCCTTCTTCCCTCTCTTCCTTTCTCCCTTCCTTCCTCCCTTCCTTCTTCCCTCCTTCCCTCTTTCCCTTCCTTCCTTCCTTCCTTCCTTCCTTCCTTCCTTCCTTCCTTCCTCCCTCCCTCCCTCCCTCCTTTCCTCCTTCCTTCCCTCTCTCCTTCTCTCCCTCCCTTTCTCCCTCCCTTCCTTCCTTCCTCTTTCTTTTCTTTCTCTTTCTTTCCCCAGCACTTAACCCCATTTCTGGTACCTCATAGGTATTTAATAAATGCTAATTGACTGGCAAAGATGCCATATAAATTGTTTTTATTATTATCATGATTTTAATTATTACCAACTTTTGTTGAATGACTTTGGGCAAGTCCTTTCTCTCCTGAGCCTGTTTTCTTATCTGTACAGTGATGGGTCAGGAAATGATGACCTGTCATGTACACTCTCCATGCTAGTACTCTGTTCCATTCTGAATCAGCTCTGTCTTTGAATTGAGATGGCTGATGGGGTCCCTTCCAGCTCCAGTTCTGTGATTTTCCATTCCCCTTGGAAGAGGATTAGATATTGTGCCCAAGAGGACCAAAAATATGGACTTGGTCTTTTCCTTGGCCTGGGGGTGAGAACTGTGAACAATAAGGGGGGGGGAGTTTCAGGGAGACAGAGAATGGGCTACATTGAAAGAAAGTCATTTCCCATCACTAGAGGTCATCAAACCTCAAAGCTGAACATTATCTGAGGGCAATCAAGTCTAAACTGAACCAGAATAGACATCCCTATGACAACTTTTCCAACACACTGTGGTCATCCAGTCTCTTTACAAATATCTCTAGTGCCAGTGAGCTCACTACCTGCCAAAACAGCCTGCTCATCTAGAGGAGGTCTCATCCCTATAATCTGCTGGATGCTGACTAGACAAAGCTCATTTCTCTTTCCTCTCATCCTGTGGTGAACCTCCTCAGAGCTGGTTTGCAGAAAAATCCTAGGGGTTCTTAAGGCAGGAAGAGTTCTCTTCTTTCACCTCCAGAAAGACAGAATTTTCCTTCTTATCGATGTGAATGGAGATTATGCTTCCGTTGGGAACTCTCTCTTCCTGATACCCATCCATAGGCATACCCATCCATGGGCAGGGCCCCCACCATTCTTCTCTGCCAATGGAGCCTCTATGCTCATCCAGCCTCAATCCTGGTTTTTCATTTTTCTATGAATACTGAGAAATTCATCCTGCTTTTTGGCCCCAGCCCATGAGGGCTAATAATACTGCTTGACATTTCCCTCGACGTACTTGAGATTAGAAAACGAACATCTTTCAGCAGCAGGACCTCATAGCAGTTTACCTTCTTGCTCATTGGGTCAGGAGGGCAGCCTTTACTCTCCTTGGTGCCCTTGGCTCCTCAGCAAAGCTCTCAGCCTGAAGAAGCCACTCACCTAATTCCTCACCAGTGGGTGCCAGTCCATAGCACTATGTCCCAGTGGGTGCCAGTCCATAGCACCATGCATGTCCAGGTCACGGGCTGAGACATACTGTATTCAACTCTTTCTCTAGAGAATTCAAGATACTAAAGACTGTTTTTTTTTCAAGAAATGGATAAAATGAATTAAATGGGATGAGATGGAGCTTTTGAAAGTAATTTTGTGATTCTAGTGATTTGGGGCATGGGGTTTAGGTCTCAAATTCTGCCTCAAGAACTTACTCTTTAAATGATCCCAAGGAAATCAATTTCCATCTCTTGGACTCATTTGTAAAAGTAAAAAGGTGCTTTAGGGGCTCTCTAAGATCCCTTAAGGTCAAAATATCTGATTTCAGGATCTAGACCATCCCATCCAAACATTCTATAATTAATGCCCAATGCCTTCTCTTGATGCCCTTGTATTGATTCATCTAGGCTGCCATATGCTCAGAAACAAAGTCTGGAGTAAGGCCACATGTATAAGAGCTAATGTCTGATTTCTGATAGAGAAGCTAGGACAAGCACATGCATGGGGCTGGCCAGGTAGCATGGTGGGTTGGGCATTGTATTTAAAAACAGAAAGACCTTAATTCAAATCCTGCCTCAGCCTCTTACCAGCTGTGTGACCCTGTGTGACTTGACCTCCATTACCTTCAATTTCCTCACCTGTGTAAAATGAAGATAATAGGAGCATCTGCTTCACAGACTCACCTTAACAATTACCCAAATGTGAACTCTTGTCCTCTTCCTCTATTTTCCTTTACAAATGATAGTAACATGAATTCTTGGTGTTCTTATTCTTATCCTCTTCTTCATTTTCCTCTTTGTCATTGTCCTCCCCCTCCAGAGACATAAGGAAATCATTTATTACGTGCCCAAAACAGAGATGTGGGCAATTCATATTGAGAGAGAGAGAAGAAATCTCTAGGAAGTTCATTCAGCCTGGTGAGAGCAATCAGGGATGCTTCCAGAGGAAAGAAAGGTTTATCTGGCCCTGAAGGATGAAGAAGTTGGAGGTCATAGGGCAGGGGTTTGGGATAGGTAGAAAGAGCATCTTCTAGTGATTGTGTTGACTTCTAATAACAGGAAATCTTCTCTTCCAAGGTTTTTCCTTCCACTCACTGACTAACTCTTTCAAAAGCTCAACCAGTTGGTGGAGGCATATGTCCCATATTCAGGAAACAAAGACCCCTCCTTACAATGTCTGGTCATGTCATTCCCCAGCTCAAGAACCTTCAATGACTCTCCATTGCACATAAATGGCTTTATAGAACAGAGAGGTGATTAAATGGAGAGCCACTGATTTTTTTGAACCAAATCAAACATTTTCTCCCATTTCCATTCTGTGGCAGGTAGGGGGGTCGTGGATAGAGTGCTGGACCTGGCATCAAGAAACTCTTAAATTCAAATCAAGCTTCAAACACTTATCAAATGTGTGACTCTGTTTCAGAATCCTTAATGCAGATAATAAAACACCTATCTTTTAGGGTTGTTGTGGGGATCAACTAAGATAATGTTTGTAAAGCTTTTAACACAGTGCCTGGCATATAGTTAGCACTTAATAAATCCTTCCTTCCCCATTCTGTCTACCTCTCTGTGCCTGTATTGTCCTAAGGTCTTAGCTGGTAGCAGGCTAAAATTGACGTTGGTCATTCCTGGTTCCTATGACTATTTTGACTTTCATGGCCACTGGGGAAAAAATTCTCCAGCAGTTCTCCTAAGCTTCCCAAAGTCTCTAGGATCCATGATCAGTGCCACTGGCAGTATGATTCTTATAGTATTTAAAATCTATTTTCTAGAATAATTAACAACTTTGTGGTTGAAAATGAAATATGGTTAATACCAGGCACGAAAATTGATTTTATTTCTGTGGTGTTTCCAACACAGGCTATCATTCGGTTATTATCAAAGACCTGTGAGACAGACAATGCTGGCGTCATCAGATCCCATCTTATATGTATGAGGAAGCTAGGGCTCAGAAGGTCAGTGAGTTGACTAGTCTCATACAGCTAATAATCATTTAGAGATGGGATTTCTACTAAATGCTCAGAACTTCCAAGTCTATGGTATCCATAACATCAGGCTATTGAAGAAAATCCTAAAGTTCTCAGAAGAGTAAAACATGATACCTTCAACAGATTGAGTGAGTGAAAGAGCCAATCGTCAAAAGCCAGCTTGGCTTGCTTGTCTAGCTTAGACACAATGGAGCAGTGTTAAGAAATGGAAGGACTGTGAAATGGGGGATTGTGAAATCTTCCTTGGGCATTCCAGCTGGCAGATATTTTCCCCTTGTACATAGCGATTTATTTCATATTTAAATGTCATCAGCTTCTGTTTGTTTCTATATATCCTACTAGTGCCATTCTTCATTCTATACATGCAGAACAAGGCAGGGATTTATCCAATGCTCCTCATTTAGGGGAGAGACACAGAGAGACAGAAAGAGAGAGAGGGAAAGAGACAGAGACAGAGAGAAGAAAAAGGGAAAGAGAAAGAGATAGAGAAAGAGAGAAGAGAGAGAAAAAGAAAGGAAGAGAGAGCGGGTAAGAGAAGGAAAGGGGGAGAGGAAGAGGGAAGGGGAGAGAGAGGAGGGAGAAAAAGACACACAGAGAGACAGAGACAGAGACATGGGGAGACTCTCAGCAGAGGTTGATCTATTTGAAATCTGCCCTGAATTCTGTATCTGGAGAATTGGGTCCAGTTCTGAGTGTCATATATTAGAAGGAACGTCAGCTGCTGGAAGTTAGTCTAAGGGAGGAAGGCAGCCAGGCTGGGTAAGGGGCTTTAAACTGTTCCATATGGCTTAAGGAAATGGGCTGTTCAGAATGAAGAGAGGAGACTTGGATGTTGTAGAAGTTTGTTGTGCTGTCTCTCTGCCTGGCACAGTGGGAAGACCACTGTAATCACAAGACCTGGGCTGCAATTTGAGTTTTGTCACTTACTATCAATCTAATCTTGGACAAATCACTGAATCTCTTTGGGTCTCAGCCTCCTCTATAAAGGAAGAGAGTTGGGCTCTAAAGGCATAAGAGCCCAGAAGCATAGATCTAGATCAGGAAGAGACCTTAGAAGCCATCAATTCCAACCTCCCTCATCTTAAAAATGAGGAGACTGAGTCATAGAGTGGTTAAGTGACTCGACCAGGTCCACACAGTGTGATATAGGATTTGAACCTTGGACTTCCTCACTCCAAGTGTAGATCCTATCTACTAAAATTTATGATCCTGTGATAATAACATTGAAAGGGTTTAAACATGAAAGAGGGATTACATTTATTTTGTTGGTCACAAAAGGCAGAACTGTGAATAGAACTTTGACAATGACATGCTGTAGACTGACAGGATAGGAGTACATGCCATACCCATGTTGGCTATGTGCCACCTATTGTTGGAAGACTCATCTAATTAGGGTGACACCTGTCTCTATGGTACCATTCAGAACATGTTTCTACTGTAAGCATTAGACCCATGGTGGAAGTTTAAAAGGAAGTTGGGACTTCTCCATTCAGCATAAATGGATGGAGGGCATGAGTGACATCACAGAGATTTATGGCACCTGCTATCTCCTCAAGAAGCTTCTGGTCCTCTTCAACCCCAACTGGATTTCAGAATCACAACCTCCCAGATCTAGGATATGGACCAGAGGGAAGCTAATCAAACTGTACCTCATTTGGAATCTCTTCTACAGAATCCCCAGAAAGTGGCCATCCCATCTGTGATTGAAGAATCCAGTGAAGGGGAGCTTACCACTGGCCAGACTGGCCCATTGCTCTGATTGTGATGACATTTTTATTCATCTCTCTGTGTTCCTTATCCCTTCTGAGAAACCGGTTTCTAAATCTTCAAGGTCTCTTTTGGTTGATGGGATCTTGGGACATTTTGATCTTAGTTGGAGTTTCTATTTCAGTTGTCTCCTTTGATATGCCTCAGCCCAAAGATTTTAGCCTCTGTCTCTGTTCTGCCCTCATTGCAATGGAAGCGGAAGATAGGTTAGCTTGAAAGTCACCATCACAGTGGTTCTTCCACAGTGACTAGCAACAGCCTCCTTCTCAGAGAGGAACTGGCTGGATCCACACGTTCCGGGCACTGGACCAAGGCAGGGCATCTGTCAAGTCATTTACATGCCATTAGGGGTGTGATGTGGCACGTTTTTGTTGACAAAGGTTTGTCTCCTGCAGACCTTCCCGCCACCACCATTGACTTCTTTCCAAAAGCATGGACGCTGCTGCCTTATGATCCAGCTGGCATGACCGAAGCACATATTAGCCCCTCAATCAAGACCATAAATCATGGAGTGGTCCTCGTTCCCTGGAACCCTTGAGGGAGGGCAGAGGGCAAGGGGCATTTCAACCAAGAGGTTGGATGTCAGGTCTAGGTGACCAACTCCAAGGGCAGAGCCCCAGACTCCCAGATGTTCAGTTATGTCTCTGTTACAGGAAACTGATGATCATCCTTGAGTCTCATGCAGGCAAAGGAAGCATATGTTTCATCTCGTCCAGTCCTCTGTGTTGGACTTTTCCATTAGTGCAGAAACTCACTGTGCCTTCATGCTCAGCTAGCGGTGAAGATCCCACTGTTTTTGGGATTAGCCCAATTCAAGATGACTTTCTCAAAGTTATTTTTTTTTAAAGAAAAGAAGAACTAACAATTTAACTATGGTGTAGGATATTAGCCTACAGCTAGAAGTATGGACAACAGTCTAATATCTATTGCATGATTTGGCCCCAAGAGCAGAGCCTATATTATACACTTCCATAGGTATCCTAGAATCTCCATGCTAGAAAGCACCTTAGAGGACATCCAGCCCAAGGAGTTTCCGAATAAGAATCAATTCCCTTTGCAACATTTCTTGGAAAGGGTCATCTCTGTTGAGGAGCCTCAATACTCAACACTTTCACAAGAAGTCTTTTCTTCCTTGGGTACACTCTCATTTTTACCAAGTTGGGCAACTGTTTCTATTACTCCTAGTTCTTCTTTCTGGAGATACTTAGACAGAAACATCATATCCCCTTTGGGCCTCCTCTACTCTAGGCTCAACATCTTCACTACGCTTCCTTACTGGGCATGGACTAGTCATTCCAACACCCTGGTCATCCTCCAGATCATGAATTTTCTCTTTAAAATGTGGCATGTAGAAGTAAGCATGGTCCATGAAATAATAGTCTGACCAGGACAAAATTCAGAAGGACCTCTCACTTCCTTATTTCCAGAATTTCTGCTTCTCTGAGCACTGCCCAAGAAGGAATGAGCTTTTTTTGTTTATTATTTCACATGGCTGACTCACATTGAACCTGTGGTCTGTTAAAACCCCCAAGTCTTTCTCGCAGGGATCTTTATTTATGCATATCTTTCTGTCTCATTATTTCTGAAGGTGATCTTTATAACTGAAAGGTAGGACCAATATATTAGCTGTTTCTTCTCCATTTGTGTCATTTACACATTTCATAAACATTCCTCACATGTTTTGGTCCAAGTCATTGACAAGAATGTTTATTCCTGGAGTTCTCTCCTGTAGATCAACCTGTGCCCTCTCCAAGCTGACATCGAGTCATTAGTTACTATTCTTTTTGTCTGTTCTGTCCATCAGGATTGAATCCACTTAACTATACTCTCATCTAAGTATAATGAAAAATTGATTTTTAACTGAAGGGAACTTAAATTCTCTTTGGGATTTTTTTTTGGAGGAGTTAGAGAGCTCAAATTTGCACATTTCCCCTTTCTGAGATCTCCTTGCTCCTGTACTTTCTGATTCACAGGTCAGACATTGGAGAGCCATCAACCTATGGAAGATGACTCTTGAAAGGTTGTTAGGAAGTGGACAGCTGATGAGGACTTTCTCCCTACCCAAACAGCAGAGTACCTGGGTGGGGAAAAGACAGTTGCTTGTAGTAAAAGGTCTGGGCATGGGACATTTCATCTAACTTATTAGGAAGAGATCTAATTCTGTATCTTCTCTAATCAAATACGATTGGCTATTTCCTATTGATGAAATAAAGTTCATACTCCTTAGCCCACATTTGAAGCCCTCCAAAATCTGATGCCATTGTGGCTTTCCAGACTCTCCAGTCTCCCCTCCATATAACCAAATTAGATGGCTTTCTGCCACAGGACCCTCCTTACATGCTTTTCTTTGTAGCTGAAGTATTCACCCTTGAATACCTGACAAAATTGATGCCCACCTTTAGGGGCATCTTTTTGAGGAAAGCTTCTTTTATGTTCCCAGCCTTTCCTCTCACAGTTTGTGTGTTATTGTGTTTGCTCTAGTCTGATGCCCTCATATGTTATATGTTATCATGTAACTATCTTATGCTACTTTGAGACTGTAAGCTCCCTGAGAACAGGTCCTGGACCTTATCTCTCTTTTGTATCTCCCTTGCTACCTTGTAATAGGTATTACACATGATAGGTGCTTAATAGGCATTGAATTAAATTGTTATAATAATCAATATTTCATGGTCATAATACACCCCTCCTCACATTTCCCATAGGACTTTGTTAACATTCAACTGGCTCTTCCTTATATCCTTGTTATTTGCATATTTATCCTTCCCCAATTCTATAAGTTCCTTGAGTTCAGTGTCTAGGTATTACCTAGTTTGTATACTAACTCAAACACTAAATTCATATTGGGTTATGCATTATGGGTTGATATTTAAATCAAAGCTTGTTGAATGAATCAGTAAATAATCTCAGGTACTAGACATGGGATGGAAGATATTGTCTGAACCCATCTGGAAAGGTCAGCAAAGTACTTGGAAGATGGGACAGCAAGTGATCCCAGTATATCATAAGTTTGGTTCTTATACCTCCCTTGGAAAGCTAATTTTTCATCTGGGATCAGGCTCTCCCTTCCCAACCAGCATCAAATCCTCACCTCAGCAGACCTTCCTTCTGCAAAAAAATAACTGTGTGGTGTGCATTCATGGATAATCAGGCAGAACAGTGATTGTACTCATTACTTGGTGGTCACTTTCTCCCTAATGACAGGATGGGCATCCATTTCAACACAATAACGCTTCTCAGAGGAATAATTAGCTTTGATCTTCAGTGAGGCATAGGGAACACAAGCTTGGAAGACGAAAACATGAGGCATTTCAGGATGGACTGAAGCTTTGGAAGGATGTTAGTGTTATTTGTAAAACTAGGAAACTGAGTATCAATGGATGGGTACTTCAAAAAATGAAAGTATTCTCTGCACAACAGTCATAAGAAGTGCTCAGTCAATCTCTGAAAGCCTCCTGTGATGGGGAGCTCACTAGCTTCCAAGGTACCCATTCTATTTTGTTCAATTCTAGTAACATTTTCTTTATGAAGAACAGGAATCTACTTTTCATTCTTTCTCCACATTGTTCCTGATTCTGTCATTTCTTATCCTGCCAGAGGGATCAAATGAATCAGGTGGGTAGTGTTGTGGATAGGGAACTAGCTTTGGAGTTAAGAACACCTGAATTTGAATCTTGCCTTACATACTTATTAGATGTATGACCCTGACTAAGTCAAGTAGACTTTCTCAGCCTCAGTTTCCTCACCATAAAACATGACTTCTTAGAACAGACAATTTAGGATTGTTGTATCAAATGAGATAATACACTTAAAAGTACTTTGCAAACCTTCCAGTGCTATATAACTGTGAATTAGCATGATCATCTTATTACTGCCGAGTGGGCTGATTGTCAAAGGCTTTTGGACACTGGAATCATTGTCAATAGATGCCTTTGTAATAATCAGTCAGCAAACATTTATCAAGCTCTTACTATATGCCAGGCACTGTGCTAAGTGCTGGATAAAGACTTATTCTTTTCTGATTTTTTCAAAGCTGTCTGACATATTTCATTTGAATCTCTTAGCATTCATAGGAGGATGGTACTAGGAATTATACCCATTTTGCAATTGTAATAATTAAAGCCAAAACAGTTGAAGTGATTCTATCAAATTTGCATGGCTATCAAGTGGTGGGGTTTATAATAATCTCACCACTTCCATGAAGATTCCTGTAATCATCATAATCAGAAATGATCTGTTCCTTGCCAGGCGTTTTCCGCGTGGGGCTCATACCTCTCTCAGGCACTTGATCACATTTTGTCTTCCTTATTGGACTGTGGTTCCAGGGTCTAGTTTTCTTCATCTTTGTATTTTCCCCACTCCCCCAGCACTGGTCACGGGTGATACCTTGGGTGTATAATCCTGATCATGAATAGGTCTATCTGGGTAACTTCTGAGGAGTTTTTGGAGAGGGAATCCTGGTAGTGAAGGGATTGGAACAAGTATTTCTTATGTGCTTACTATGCCACATGCTTTACAAATATTATCTCATTTGGTCTTCACATCAATCTTGAGAGGTAGGTGCTGTTATTAATACAGAGGAAAGAGTCTGGCATCAGCATCAGAACATCCAAGTTGCTATCCCATTTCTGCTCCTTATGCTACTCAAACTCTCCTCAGTTTCCTTATTTGTAAAATCAGTGGATTGGACTAGATGGTTACTGAGTACCTTTCAGATTTAGGTCTATAATCTTACAACTTTTCATTACAATTCTAGATTGAAAGAATATTTATTCTAGAAATGACCTAAGAGGTCACTGGAGCTAATGGATGCAAGGTATATTTTAATCCTTTGAGAATGAATGAATGAATGAATTCATTCACTCATACATTCATTCAGGGATCCATGATGTTTGTCATTATTGTTGACAGCCCTTCCACAGACATTAATTATCTTCCCACAAATGAATCGATATTATTGGTGAGCTCTGTGGTCAAAACTCATAGTGGTCACTCCTCTGCTGATAAACCTCTATGACTTTAGGCAGGCTGATCTTGGATAACACACTTAGAGGTCATCATATGGACATCCTATCTATCTTGTTTGGATCTATTGAAATTTCTCAACTAATGACCCAGCCTTTGCGGTCATTGGTCAACTCCATAAAAATGAATGATGATTAAGATGTTATTTAGCATATGAGGCATTGTATCCAACATTTGCTGGATTTTGATGAATTTTAAAATCCCTCCTAGAAGAGGATCAATATGGAAAATTCAAAATGAACATCTCAAATTTCATGTGCATATTCATAGTTAGAGACTAGGGAATACTGGTGATTACCTCTCAAGAATCTTTTGGGAAATGACTCTATTGATTCAGATTGTGGGTAGGTACTAACTTTTAGTGTCATAAGCTGCTCAAATTTGTGGTTACTCAAGGTCATCCAAAGTCAAGGAAGGCCCTGGGGCTGACTGTGTGTCTGTATGTGTGCACGCGCATAGCAAATGCACTCATGTGGTTACCTACAGATGGACCCAGAGGTCCATTGGAATTAGTTCTTTATCAAAACCTCTGCCAACCTTCTTTGTGGGAGATTAGGAAGCTGTTCTCCATAAAGCCCAATGAGGCTTACTTTCAGTAAATATGTGATGATGGACGAGAGTTAAAGATGATCCCCAAAGCTTTCAGCCCATGGGAAAGACATCAAAGTCAGAAAAGCTTCAGAGATTAAATTCTCCATTTGAAAGAAGGCAGAATTCAGGCTAATTAGATTCCATTCCAAATTTCAAACAATCATGTATCAATTAATGGACCATAAGAGGAGACAGGTTACTACTCATTTACTCATCTTTAATTTGAACATCGGAAGAGATAATCACTTCCCCACATGGCTGTTTTGAGAAAAAAAATCACATTTTACAAGGATGATTACATTGATGAGGGATTTTTCTTTTCTGGCCACATGTTATCTCCATTCTGTAACAATTAGCCTGTCCTAATAATAATTCCATTAATAATACCTTCAGTTGTTGTGCCCTTCTAAGTAATTTGAACAGACAAGCATATCTGGCCTCTACTTCTGGCATGGGGTAATTGATTGGAAGAAAGCATGATGTAATAGAAAATTAAAATATACATACATGCATATATATTTACACATATATGTATATGCACACATGTATGTATAATATGTATGGTGCATATGTATATGTGCATATTGAAGTGTATTATATGTGTGTATGTATACACACATCACACACATAGAGACACACATAGAATACACACACACACATATATATATGTGTATATATATATATATATATA
>JAJPUD010003583.1:66728-84674 GCA_023553655.1 Myrmecobius fasciatus
ATTTGCAAAACATATGTATGGGTAATTCTTCAACATTAACCCTTACATAGCTTTCTGTTACAGATTTTTCCCAACTCCCCACCCCTCCCCTAGATGTCAGGATATCCACCACTTGTTAATTATGTTAAAATACTTGGCAAATCGAATATATGTATACATATTTCCAAACTTATCATTGTTGTGCAAGAAAAATCGTATCTACACAAAAGACATATCAGATAAAGGAAACACAATGTAAGCAAACATCAATCAAAAGTATGAGAATGTTATATTGTGGTCCACATTTCACATCCCTTTTTTCTGGGTGTATATGGCTTTCTTCACTGAACAATTGGAAGTGGTTTGAAACATTTCATTGCTGAAGAGAGCCATTTCAATTTAATTAAACTCCAATTCATTTCCATTTCCATTTATCAAGACTCTGTATGCTCTGTCTTCAAGTACCTTACAATCTATTGAACAACATAGGGACATATACAATTATTACAGAAGTCAGAATGTGCTAAAGCCCATAGGAAAGATCAAAGTGGAAGTGGATTTAAAGGGAGAGCTCAGTCTAACTGTAAGTATCAGGTGATCAGAGGATCAAAAAAGACTTATTGATGGGATACAGAAAACAGAAGATGGGGAAAAGGCAGAGATGCTCAGTTTTTCTCTTTTGTTATCTCTGCCAAAGAGAAAAGAATGAAACAGAAAGAATAAATGTGGCAAAAGGCAGTTGAAAGACAAAAAGGAGTAAGCAATTAGTAAGAAAATAGAGCAGCTAAGTGGTGCCATAGTGCATAGAGCACTGGGTCTGGAGTTGACAGGACTTGAATTCAAATGTGGCCTCAGACACCTAATAGTTATGTGACTTTGGGCAAGTCCCATAACTCTGTTCTCCTCAGTTTCCTTATCTTTAAAATGAACTGGAGAAGGAAATGGCAAACCTCTCTGGTGTCTTTGCCAAGAAAACCCCAAATGGGGTCATAGAGAATTGGACATGATTGAAACTAATTGAACAAGAACAACAACAAAAAAGAATAGGGAAGTTTGGCCTCCCTGAGTTAAAGTCCCCTGCCCAGATGCCCCGTGTCCTTCAGTATTGAAACTATTTGAGGGAATGGCAGGACTGAGCCTCTGCCAATGAACGTTGAAAGGCCATGGAAAATGATAGAAGTGCCGACAGACTAAAAAATGAAAAGGTGTGTCTCTTTTTCCAAAAAGGGAAGAAAATAGAATCTGTAGTCTATAGGCCAGTGAGCTTGACTTCCAATTCTAGAAATAATTCTGGAAAAGATGAATAAAGAGATAACTTGTGAATGTCTAGGAGAGAATGTTTTTCTTGCTAAGCAGCAGCACAGCTTCATTAATAACAGGCCACAAGACGGGGATATTAGGGATTTGCTTTTCTAGTTTTGACTGGAGGACAAATTATCTTATTTATTTATTTTTTTGGAAGAGTTGGAGATGTGGGCTACGTGATACAAGGACACTTGCATCTGGCTGAAAGGCTGGACGAAAGCCTTTAAGTGATAAGATATCAAATGGAAGGGGGTCTTCAGTAGGATGCCACAAGGGTCTGTGCTTGGTCTCATGCTTTTTCATCTTTTCATTAAGGATTTAGAACCTGTAGAACGTAAGGTCATTGGGAATAGTGAAGAATTCATTCTTTGTACTCATATCCACAGCAGCTGGCAGAGTGCCTGGCACATAAGAGGTGCTTAGTAAATACTCCTTGAATGATTGATTGGATAAAGACACAGCTGATATGCTATCAAATGTGAAAATGACATAAAAGTGGAAGGAATATATTTTTAGACAGTAAGGATGTTAGGAGTTAAATTCTAAGGCTTTTTGGCCTCAGGACTCCTTTATATTCTTAAAAGTTGTTGAGCAATAAGGTGATTTGAGACAATTTCAACACACTTGTGATGGAAAGTGCCATCCACATCATCTATGGAGACTGAATGTGGATCAAAGCATAGTATTTTCACCTTTTTTGTTGTTTGTTTATTTGTTTTTTTCTTTCTTGTGCTTTCCCCCCCTTTGATCTGTTTTTTCTTGCACAGTGTGATGAATATGGAAATATTTTTAGAAAAATTGCACATGTTTAACCTATATGGGATTACTTGCTATCTTGGGGAGGGGGGAGGGAGAAGAAAGGGAGAAAAATTTGGAACACAAGGTTTTACAAAGGTGAATGTTGGAAACTATCTTTGCATATATTTGAAAAAATAAAATACTATTAAAATTAAAAAAAGTTATTGAAGACTCAAGAGCTTTGTTTATGTAGATTATATCATGATATCACATTAAAAATCAAATATTTTAACATCATCATGAAAATAGCTTTGAATCAAAGACCTAGAAAAATCTCCAGGATCAGCACTGTGAGAACCACTGGTCTAGAACATTGAGAAAAAAATAAAATAAGATAAATTAAATAGGAGTGAATGTAAACTCTTAATCTGACAAAAAAAAAAAAAACTTCACAAGTATGAAATGGAAGAAGGCACAGTTAGGGACTTCTTTGAAAAAGAACTAGGAACCTTAAACTCAATAAGCTAGATGCTACAGTGAATAGAGCACCAGACCTGAAGTCCAAAAGACTTCAAATTTTGCTCCATACACTTACTAGCTATGTGATCTTGAGCAAATAATTTAACCTTGTTTGCCTCAGTTCCTCATCTTTAAAATGAGATAGAGAAGGAAATGGCAAACCACTCCAGTATCCCTGCCAAGAAAACCCCAAATGGGATTACAAAAAGTCGGACATGATTGAAATGACTGAATAACAAGAAAGCTTGATGTAAACTGACAGTGAGGCATAACCTTCAAGAAAGACAAGGAAATCTTGGATTAATTAAGAGAGGTACATTATCTAGGAAGAAGGAACTGAATGTCCCTCCATTTTTTTTTCATGGTTAGACATATCTATTATATTGAATTCTGGAAATAATATGGTAGGAAGGACATTGATTAGCGGGAGGTCAACCTAAGAAAAGCTACCAATATTGTGAAGGGATCAAGTTTGTGCCATGTGAGGAAATTTGTGAAAGAACTGGGAACATTTAGCCCGGAGAAGAGAAGAGCCATAATGTCTATCTTCAAGGATTTGAAGAAGGGATTTGGCTTCTTTTATTTGATCCTAAGGGCAGAATCTGGAGCAGTTCAGGTAGTGAGCAAATTGCAAGAAATCAATTTGAACTTAAAGGCAGAAAAACTTTCTAATAATTTGAGCTACTCCAAAGTGGGAGGGGTCATAAGAGTGACTTCTCAGTCCTTGGTCTTCAATGGAGAACTACTTCTCAGGTGTCTCCTGCTCAGGTATAAGTTGGACTCAATGGGCTTTGAAGTCTCTTCTTGTTCTGTCATTTTGTCAGTCTCTGACCTGTGTTTAAAGGATGTTTCTCCTGCTTGCTGCCTGAGTAACCCTGGGCTAATCTAAGATCTTTGAACCACAGTTTTCTTGTCTAGGAAATGAGGATAACTGTGTCTGCCCTGCCCATGTCAGCCTTAAAGTGTTTTTGAAATAGCAGCTTTTAGTATTATTATGTGAAGGGAGTCAATTCATTGTGGACCACTGAAGAAAATACACAGAAATGGGAGACAAGATAAGGTGATTGGACTGGTTTGGTTGAAGTTGGGAACTGATGAAAAGGGAATTGTGAACTATAGAGCTTTCAGATTAGGAAAAGCCTAGTATGCTAAAATAAAAGAATTTGCATTTTATCCTTTGGGGAATAGGCAGACAATGAAAGTTTTTATTTTGTTTTGTTTTATTTTTGAGGAGGTGAAATTCTTGTTCAGAACTATCCCTTAGGGATATTGCTGCATCAGGATATAAATGATAGGAAAGAAGTTTGGATCCAGGGTGAATAGTTAAGAAGCTGATATAGGAATGAAAGCTTTGATTGTGGAAAGGAACCTGGATTTGGGAACAGCAACTTTCACTAACTCTTCATGTGACTTTGGACAAATCACTTCTCCATTTGTACTAGTTTTCTCCCCTGTTTAACTAGAGGGTTGGACTACAGGTTCTCCAAGGACCCTTCCGGTTCTAACACACAGTAGGGGCTTTGTGAATGGCTGGGCAGATGGACTGAACGATCTTTTTTCCAACTAGAACCGATACCTTCGTCAAATCCTGGCATGCCGGGAGTTGATGGCTTCTGAACTGACTCCTGTCATAATCCATGGTGACAGCAGACTAGGGTAGGAAAACTATTGAAGGAAAACACAATCCAAACATAAAGCTGATAAAATCACCATTACACCACACTTCCCTCAGAAGTAATCTTTTCTAACACTTGGCACTTGGTCAGCTATCAATAAGGTGTTTGAACGTGAACATGTGACTATATTCATTTGTCATCATGAAGCAGTCTATGAGTCAAGTGATTTTTAATTGTCGTATATTCCAGGTACTAGAAACATGGCAGGCAAAAACAAGATCCCTGTCCTCAAGGAGTTCACAAGCCAATGGGACTCCAAGGGAGCTTGGGTGACCACTACCAGGCAGACTGAGGAGAGATTTTTACTCCAATGGGGGATATATTTGATGAACTAGGGCTAGAGTCTCTTTCAGCTGTAAGGTTCTAGGATTCTATGAGTGGAAAATTATTTTTTTGATGGGGAGGAGGACATGTTCCTGAACTCATTAAGCCTTGCCTCCCTTGTAATTGCTTTGATGGTCTAATGTCCCTGCAAAATGGGCACCTGTGAGGGAGCCTCCCCTCACCCCCAGACTTGGCATCAATGCATCTGTCTTTGATCTCTGTATCTGAGTATACTCCTGGCTTATCTTTCCCAAGGGGAGACCCGACCAAAACGCTGTCCTGTATGTCCACCCACAAATTTGATATATTCATGACAGATTCTCCCACGTGGAGTCCAGTGGGAGGGGAAGGTGGTCAAGGGTAGCTACCTAGTTTTGTTAAAATGTAATTAGAGCAGGCAGTGATAAATGAAGACATGAAAAATGGATTTAAGACCAAGTGGCTCGGAAAGGAATGAGATTTATGTTTATCTGATCTCTCAAAACTATCATATTCTGGCAGAACAAATTCTACAGAATAGAAAGTGAGATGTTCTCTGGGAAGAAAGATCTCTCCAATGATGATAAACCTTTTTCAATAACTGCATTTTCAAAATCATCAATTTTCTTTTATGCTTATTCCATGTGTTTCTTTAGGAGATGTGAAAAATGGGAGCCATACCTTTGTGTGTGAAAGTTTTTAGACCTTGTCATAAGAGCATTTGCTCTCAGTGATGATGGAGGAAGAAATGTCATGGAACCTTTCCAAGAGATTAACTATGTTAATCATGACCTCCCCTTCCCCTAACTCTTCCCCCCATAATTTTCTTTTCTCTAAGCTGAAGGGTTCTAATTCCTTCAACTAATTATCATCACAGTAGTGAGTAAGCTTTTTAAGAACAGGGATTTTTCTCTCCCATTTTTGGGTTTTGCACCTCTAGGACAATGTGTGGGACACAGTAGGTATTTGATACTAAGGAATTTAGTTGAATGTCAGTCTCTAGCCTTCTAGCCACCCTGTTGATCCACCCACAATTATCAATGTCTTTTCTAAAATATGATACCCAGAACCCGACAAAAAGCTCCAATTATGGCCTGGCTAGTGAGCAGTGCTTAGAGTGAGACTCCCATCTCCCTAAATTATGGTCACCAGGCTCCCCTCAATTCAGACTACAGCTAGCTTTCCATTAGCGAGGCACCATCTAGGTAAGTCACCAGGAGCCTAACTGCTAGCCCATGACTTTGACTATATTGAAAAATAAAATAGACAGATAAAGAGGCTTCTTGTGGGTCCTCTCTCTACATTGTAGCTTCTAGTTTAGGATCAAGAAATCAAAGGGACCAAAAGCTTGTGGGCTCCAGAGGGAGCCTCCCAATTATATAACATGATTTTTTTCTCTCCAAGAAGATAGTTGAAAGGTCTGGTGTGTGTGTGTGTGTGTGTATACACAGAAAAAACAAAAAGTAAAAATGAGTATACACACATGTAGGCATATATGTGTATATATGCAGTGTAAATATATCCATACACATATACTTTAGTGTATGTATATATGCAGTATATATATATACACGTGTGTGTGTGTGTGTGTGTGTGTGTGTGTGTATGTAGTTAGGAAATAAGTGGTTGCCAATATGGGAGTAATTGCCTGATTGGCTGACTGATTGATGACTTGTTAGGCTTAAGGCTAAAACCAAGACCACAAGAAAAGTAAGGCTATGGATGGAAGGACACTTGATTCAATTATAATAGCTCCATTGAAACAGAAGAGTAACATAAAAATGAGAAATGAATAAAGGGAAAATTTAGTGAATATTCTTATTTCTTATAGCTGTCTAATTGATACGTATCAGCTGCAAGCATTCCCCCAAAGCTCAGAAATGAGACTGGTTAGCAAACTTGTGTTCTCCTTGCCTAGGACAGAATCTTGACAGCCAAAAGCACCACTGATTTAACATAAGATCATTTATAAAATGAGAAGACATTTGTTAAGCATTTTATATGCTCATATGTCTTTTATATAAATGTCCATCATCATCATCATCATCATCATCATCATCATCATCTCCATCATCATCATCCATCATACCTGTGCATATTGTTTTTACTCAGAGAATGTAAGCAACTTGAGGGCAAAGACTGTTTCATTTTTGTCATCACATTCATCACCTAGCGCTTAGCACCTAGGACAGTGCTCAATCCACAAAAAGCATTTTATAAATGTTGTTGTTTGATTGGCTGGCCATTGAATCTTATCTGTCCCTGAAAACAGATCTCCTATACAACATACCTGGTGAATAGTGATGTCTACAGACCTCTAGTAAGAGGATACTTACTGGTGCTGGAGGCTGTCCATTTCATTTGGGGGACTGCTCTCTTTGTTAGGAAGCTCTTCCTTTCATCAAGACTAAATGATCCTCTTTGCACTTTTTACTTATTGTCCCTTGAAGCCCAACAGAACAAGCCTGATCTCTTTTCTGGTAACAGCTGTTTAAATATTTGAAAATAGTCTCAGGTGCTTCCTGAGTCTTTTCTTGGTTTAACAGTTTTGGTTCCTTATATCAGTATTTTTCTAGTATGAACTTAAGTTTTTCGCTATTCTTTCTGGTTGCCCTCTTTTGGATATCCTTTAGGTTATCAATGTCATTTAAAAAAGCCTTATCCAGAACAGAGATATAACATAGATATCTCTATACTTGTGGATGGATAGCTGAACTTGGTACCAAAAGATCTGAGTTATTTCTGATAAATCCTCCTTTCTGATAAATATTGAATATGTCACCATATGTAGATCACTTAACTTTTCAGTACTGCAGATCCTCTCTAAGGTTATAGATTGCAGAAAAGACAATGACCTGCATCAATGAAAGGAGTTTCCTCATATGGGAGTAACATATACCAATGAAATCATCTGCTCAAAGAGCAACTAGGTAGATCAGTTCATAGAGTGTCAGACCTAATTCAGGAAGTCTGAGTTCAAAGCTGGCCTCAGACACTTAATGCTGTATGACCTGGGTAAGTCATTTAGCCAGTGACTATAGTTTCTTTGACTATAAAGTGGAGATAATAGTGCTTCCCTGCTAGGGTTGTTGTGAGAACTAAATGAGATCATATCTGTAAAACAATTGTACTGGCACATAGTAGATGCTTAATAAATGTTAGTTCCCTACCCTGCCTGTTATACAGAAGGATTTTTTATTTCAATGTCCTGTGTGTTATATATGTTTTTTAATATAATCTAAGATTGTGTGTGTAGATATATATAAATATATATATCTACACACACATATATATATATACACACACACATACACACAAATATATGAATTTACCTGCATATAGTAAGTGCTTAATAAATGCTGGTTCCCTCCCCTGCTTGTAATCCAGAAGGATTTTTTATTTCAATGCTCTGCATATTATATATTCCTTGATGTAATCTAATATCATATATGTATATATACACACAGATGCATGAATATTGACTCTTTGTCACATATGATATATCGAGTCACATATGGGTTAGTCCTATTGGATTAGATATCTCAGATGGATTATTGTCTACCTATGCTACCCCCATCTTGTATATGTGAAGTCAATCTTTAGAACCCAAGAGCAGGGACCTAATTTCTATTCAATTTTATTTGAACAGATTTAGAGGATAATCCAGCCTGCTGAGAGTGATGAATCCTGATTCTGACATCCACATGTTATTTATCCCTCACAGCTTTGTGTCATCAATGAATCTGATAAACTTATCATCTCTGCCTTCATCCAAGGCATTGATGAAAATATGAAACAACATAGGTCAAGCTTAGAGATCTTCTTCAAGATAACACCAAACCACTAATGATAGCTCTTTGGTCATGCCATTTAACCTGTTCCAAATGCATCCAACTATTCTTGTCCACTTTCCCCCATCATTTATGCAAAAATTTAACAGGAGATTTTGGAAAATACTTTTCTAAACTATAACCACAGAATTCCTCTGATATACCAGTTTATTTAAAAATAGAAATAAGGCTAGTCTAATCTGTTTGGTTTTGGAGGAAGTTACCTTGGCTTTCTTCCACTGTTTTGTTTTCTTTCTTAATAAGGATGTTCTAGAATCACGACAGAAATAAAAGCCAGGCTCACTGACCAATAGCTTACAGGATCCATTCTTTCTCTTACCATTTTAAAAGAAAAGCAACATGACATTTATCATTTTCTGTTCTTGCAGTACCATTTCCACTCGATAGTATTTTATTTTTCCAAATATGTGTCAAGATAGTTTTCAACATTCATTCTTGTATGATTTTGTGTTCCAAAATTTTCTCTCTCCTTCCCTTACCTCCCCACCTCCTCAGGTCAAGACATCAAGTGTCTTGATATAGGTTAAATATGTTGCAGTACCATTTTCAACTGTAAGTTTTCAAATTACATTTGTATGTGGCGAAGCCACAATGTCGGCCAATTTTGTTATTATCAAACATAGGT
This sequence comes from Myrmecobius fasciatus, assembly GCA_023553655.1. Taxonomy (NCBI): domain Eukaryota; kingdom Metazoa; phylum Chordata; class Mammalia; order Dasyuromorphia; family Myrmecobiidae; genus Myrmecobius; species Myrmecobius fasciatus. Next base: position 75,725 of record JAJPUD010003583.1, read on the forward strand.
GGGATGATTTGGACTCTTTAGGGCAACTAAATATGTTAATACTATTTTATCTCAGGAATCCACTTCATGTTATCCATCCTTATTTTGATTTTTTTTGAAGCCACAGCTCCTTTTCCTTGACAAAGAAAAGAGACATAATATTGGAGTTGAGTAGTTCTTCCTTCCGTCTGTAATATTACTATTAATTTATCTATCCCAGGTGGTGGTTCTATGTCCTTTCCACAGATACAGCTAAAAGTCCTCTTATTAGTCAACCCCTTCATTCTCAGCTAGCTTTGGCATTTTCTTTGGTCTAGATTATCGAGAGCTCAGAGCGTGCAGGATCTCTGGCACTTCCCTCATCCGGAAACACTTTTATTCTTTCTTCTTGGCTTTTTCAGACCTGGGGAACAATTTCAGTTTTCATCCATTCCGCTAACCTTTCTGATTTCACAAATACAAGTTTAAAATGTAATGATTAATTAATGAACACAATTAGAAGAGCTGTATTAATAAATGATGGAGATCTAGCTTTATGAAAATGGTCTTTATGTCAGTGTTCATTTGTCTTCTGGGAAAGTGAGGAGGTGTATACTGTGGTGACAGACATTTCAAGAAAATGGGATGTTGTCTCAGTTTGTCATCATATTTTTATTATCCACTTATGAAAGGAATAGCTATAGAGCAAATAGGCATTATAGAGAGACCATCGTCAATCACCTTCATATTTAGAGATAGAAACTGAGGCTCAGAGAGGGGAGGGTGTTTTGTCCAAGGAGGTGCACTAAATAGTAAACTTGGGGCAGAATCCCATTCTTGCTTCTAGGCTAGAAGTTGTTCAATGAGAATGAGTCTGGTTGGATGAAGAAATCTCACCAAATTTAGTAGACAAAACAAAATGGCTTTTGGTCAGATAGCAATTTTTGGAGGTCATGTCTTTTTAATGTTATTTTTAAAATAAATGACATGTAATAATATAAATTAAATTCAAGAAGTATGGATGAAAGGCTTCCATATATATGACACTGTGCCAGGCACCATGGTGAATAAAGAGAATAAGAGTCCTTCTTTTGCCTGCTTTGACAAGACACGTTGAATAATGGAAAGGGCAACTGGTCTGGAGCCAGACAATTAGCAGTCAGTATGCTATGGGAAGGTCCCTTAAATGGCAGCATAAGTTTTAGATTAGGAAAGGTATTTTGTGTTTTATCTTCTAAATAAATTTAATCGGTGCCTTAAAAAGCCGTAGACATTTTCTCACATTTCTCCTATCCTGAAACCTTCCTTAAAACAAAGAAAATAGCTAAGTTAAAGCACTCGACCATATGACTGTTTCTAGCAGTGTATGTCATTGTTAGCATCCATAGTATTCTAGATCTGGACTATTAGATGAGAACAATATCTTATCTCTTGTCTAAGGGGTTGAGATTGGTCATCTTAATTCCTCAGGATATTTATTACTTTTTAGTGTTGCTTTTATTCAAAGGAATAAATTCCTTAAGAAATCTGGCTCTAACTAGTGCTTCTACTTTCTCTTCCACTGTTAGAACTACTGGGTCAATGGTTCTCTTGGTTCTCTTGTCTTTGTTCTGAACCAGATTATACAGGTGTTTTTCTGAGTTCCTCATGGCTAAAGATTCTGGTTGGAGTACCAGGCTAGGAGTCAGGAAGAACTGAGTTCCAATCTTACTTTTGCCTGTTGTTAGCTAAATCTATCTGTCTATAGGACAGATATCCTATATCTTCTCTGCCTTCAGTTTTTCATCTCTAATGTTAGAGTAGTGATGGTTTGAATTAGATGATCTCTATGAGTCCCTAAAGCTTTAAATCCTAGGACACTCATAGTGTTTCACAAAATGCACATATGGCAGTTTGTCCCAGTACTCCTTAATTAATTGATATTTACTTTGTTTCCAGTTTTTATATACTACAGAAATATCTGGCTTGAAATGTTGTATGCATGGAGACTTTCTATCTTTCAAATTGATGACAAATATGACTAATAATGTGACTTCAAAGAATATGAAAAGTTTAATGATGTTTTTGGCAGAATTTCAAAATGTTTTTTAATATTGAAGGACTAATTTCATCACCTCACTAACAGACTATTTATATGCTACCTTTACAGAATTCATACAAGATCAACGATTCTTATCTTTTATCATCTTAATGCATCGAGAGGTGTTGTTTTAAGCTGATCTTTTCTTATCATTAATGAGTTGATGCATTATTTCATGTAGATATAGGGAGTTTGTCATTTTCATTTTAGAAATTATTCATACTCTTTGACTACTTATCTGATGAGGGAATATATTTTGTGCAATTTCACCCTTTCTCCATTAGCTTCTCTTCTAGATGCATTGAATTAGCACAAATATGTTTGAATTATATATAATCAAAATGGTCCATTTTGTGTTTTGTGATTATTTCTACTCCTAGATTGGTTTTGAATATATTCTGAAACTATAGCTCTGAAAATTACCACTTTTGATTTTCCTTTAGTTCCCTCTCCATTTATATAATGTGACCTTTTATATTAAAGGCGCGTATATATTTGGACCTATGGTGGTATGTGGTCTAAGTAAATAGCTGTTCTTTACCTGATTTCTGCAAGGTGTTCAAGCAAGTTTTCCAGGCAAGGACCATTGGGAAAGTGTGCTTTCCCTAGTTCTTTGTGCTCTTGGATTTATCAAATGCTGCACTGCTGTGTCTAGTTCCTTCTGGGTCTTGGTTACTTATTTAGTCCATTGATGTGGTCTGCTTCTAGATTGGTGACTCCCTGCTCCAACCCATCCTACACAAGCACAGAGCTCACCAAGTCACTCGCCTACTTTACCCTTCCTTAAAACAAAGTAAAATAGCTAAGTTAAAGTGCCCAGCTATTGACTATATGTGTCAGTGTATGTCATTATCAGCAGCCCTAGTGTTCCATCTCTGGAGTACTAGAGGAGGCAGTTTCATTCTCTGGTTTGAGATTGGTCATTACACTTCATCAAGATATTATCTACATTTTTAGTGTTGCTTTTGTTCAAAAGAATAAATTCCTTGCAAAATATGGCTATAATAAGTGCTTCTACTTTTTCTTCCACTGTTAGAGCTTGGATGAACCAGGCCATTCAGATGTTTTTCTGAGTTTCTCATTATATCCTGTGGCTCAAGATTCTGGATGGGCAGTATCCAGGAAGAACTGAGATTAAATTCCACCTTCTCTGCCCTCAGTTTTTGCATCTATAATATGGAAGGTTAAATTAGATGGTCTTTATGAGTCTTTCAAGTTCTAAATCCTATAATACTCATATTCTATCCTGATTAGCTGACATATATCTCTCCTACCTTTTGTGGATAAACTCTTTGAGAAATCTGGCTACAATCAGGACTTCTACTTCCATTTCCTCTCCCCTTGCTCTCTTTTAAACCTGAAATTTGGCTTCTGACCTCATATTTCACATGAATAGGTTCTCTCCAAAGCTACTAACAATTTTTAAATGGCCAAATCTGACAGCCTTTTCTCAGTTCTCATCTTTCTTAACTTCTCTGTAGCCTTTGACACTGTCCAAGCATTCTTGTTTTCTGAATATGACTCTCTTGCTACAGGCAGCCAGGTGATATAGGAGATAGAATTTTGGGCCTGGAGCTGAGAAGATTGCAACCTTTGATCCAACCTTAGACACTTCCTAGTTTTGTAACCCTTCTGTCTCACTTTCCTGAACTATAGATGGGGCTAATAGCATTAACCTCCAGGGCTACTGCAAGGATCAAATGAGATAATATTTATAGAACAAATTTGTTGTGTATAGCAGGTGCTTAATAAATGCTTGTTCTATTCTCCTCCACCTTCCACTTTTTACTTTTATTCTTTAGGATGTCCAAAGATTCAGCTTGAGCATTCTTTCTTCCAGTGAAGACTGAAAACAAAACAAAATCAAACCTTCCTGGGCTGATCGACCTTTTCTGGACATGAGCCAATAGCACTCACCCAAGAAGACTGGGATTCAGACATCAGACAAGGCAGGGCTTGAATATCTTTATAATTATTTGTTTGCCAAATCATCACAGAATTGTCACACAATCAAGTTTCAATAGTAGCTGTATCATTGCAATTGACTTCTGACTTTGAGGGTTTGGGATGCTTTGGAAACACAGAACAGATTCCTATGTGATGTTTATGGCACACCAATGTCTCAGGATATGAGGAAGCCCAGTGGTTCAGTGAATGAGCCCTTTCCTGGAGATGGGGAGCTCCAATTTTGACTCAGGAAGGGGTGTGGGTGTGTTAATAAGTGTTCATAGACAGTAGATGCCCATTAATTGGGGAATGACAGAATAAGTTGTGATATATAAAAATGATGGAATATTATTGTTCTATAAAATGATATACAAGCTGATTTTATTCTATTCTATTTTATTTTTTTATTTTTATTTTTTTGCTTTTTGCTGAGGCAATTGGGGTTAAGTGACTTGCCCAGGGTCACACAGCTAGGGAATGTTAAGTGTCTGAGATCAGATTTGAACTCAGGTCCTCCTGACTTCAGGGCTGGTGCTCTATCCACTGCGCCACCTAGCTGCCCCTACAAGCTGATTTTAGAAAGACCTGGAAAGATTTACATGAACTGATGCTAAATGAAACAAACAGAAGCAGGAATATATTGTACATAAGAACAGCAAGATTGTGCACTGATCAATTATAGAAAAAACTTGGTTCTTCTCAATGCTTCAGTGATCCAAGAAAATTCCAATAAATTTTGAATGGAAAGCACCCTCTGCATTCAGCGAGAGAACTATGGACACAATGTAAATCAACACATGCTGTGTTCACTTTTTTTTCTTCTTATGTATTTTTTCTCTTTCATGTCCTTTCCCTTTTGTTCTGATTTTTCTCTCCCAATAAGAGTCATAAGGAAACGTGTTTTAAAAATGAATGTAAGGGGCAGCTAGGTGGTACAGTGGATAGAGTACCAGCCATGAAGTCAGGAGGATCTGAATTCAAATCTTCCTAGCTGTGTGACCCTAGGCAAGTCACTTACCCCCAATTGCCTCAGCAAAATAAAATAAAATAAAAAAAATGAATGTACATGTATAATTAGAAATAAAATAGATGCTTGGAAGCAGAATCTAGCAGGGTCTGTTTTTCCATATGATATCAGTACTAAGAAGAGAGTGGTTTACATAAGTTGTATAGATCCAGTGCCTGGCTATGAATGTCTTTGTGATGGACAGTCACTGAAATCTCTGAATCCCAGATAAGCCCTCAGCTTGTAAGATGTCCATGCAAGAGAATGACCAAAGACTTAGTGGTCATGGTTAGAGATCATGAGCTTACCTATTGCCTGAAGTTGCCATTCCCCAGAGATCCCACCTAGGGATTATAAGGAGCCATCATGTAGAGAAGCAAGAATGGTTTGGTTGGCCTGGAAATCTTGATCAGATTCTCAAATAGGATCCAGTTTTCACTCTCCTTAATCCTACAAACATCAACTGCCACACCTAGCATTTCTTCCTGTCTTTCACCTCTGAATCCTTCTCTCCACTCACATAACTAAACACTTGGTTCATTCCCTTTTTACTTCTTCCTTAGATCATGTTAGTAGCTTCCAGATTGGTCTCTACCTGCTCCCACCCATACTATACAAACAGACCTCACCAGCTCACTCCTCTACCAACTCCATCGTTTTCCTGTCACCTTTAGGCTCAAATGTAAACTTCTCTATTCAACTTTGAAAGTCATTCAAATTTTGACTTGTATTTATCTTTCCAGCTTTAGTCAGTCTATCCATCAATAAGTAAATATTATACACTTACTGTGTTCTAGGCGCTGTGCTAAATGCTAGGGAAACAAGAAAAGCAAAAGGCATTCCTTGGTTTCAAGTTCACAGTTAAATTAGGATTAGGGTTGGCAGAGAGAAGATGCAAAAAAGCTACAGACAGGATGATTTGGAGATAATCAATGAAGGAAAGGCTATAGCATTAAAGAAAATTGATCATTACCCTTTTCTTGCCCTTCCTTCTGTTCCTCACTCTGTCCCCCACCTCTGTGATTTTGCACTGGATGTTCCTGATGCCTAAAGTACTACGGTTCCTCCTCATCTCCACCCCTTAGAATTCTCTTCCTTCAAGATGCAGTTCCAGGGCTCTTTCCAAATGAAAACTTTCATCATGTCCTTCAGTAGGCTTTGAATATATGATAAATATTCCACTCCATTCTGCAGCTTTATTCCAATAAGATTTGCCCAGGTCTTCTCACCTCCATTTCAATCCACCCAATATTCAAGCACTCTGTATTCACCAGTGGGCAACAAACTGGAATCTGGATTCTGGAGTAAATCTTCCCACAGAATGTACTAATATGTGGGAAGAGAAAGAGAGGAAAGGAGAAGGATGGGGTTAAGAGAGTCAGGGTAATAGTGAACAAGGCATCTGCTCTATGGGACCCTCAAAATAACCTTCTTGAACATCAGACAAAAAGCCTATCTATGACCTTCACTAGTCCAGGCTTCCCCAGCTGGAGCCAGCTGTGACTACATTAATTACAACATAAATACTCACTAATTGGTGGTCTTGTTTCAGACATGCTGCTTTGTTCTTAGTCCTGCTGGGTATCCCCAGGCCAATATGAGCTCCTGGTAGAGGAAAAATCTGCTCAGAGCCTGCAAAGGTCTGTCCTATAAAACAGTTATCTTTTCTTTTTCTTTTAAATAATAGATTTTTATTTTCAAAATTATGCAAAAATACTTTTCAACATTCATCCTTGCAAAACTTTGTGTTCAAAATTCTTCTCTCTCCCTTCTCCACATCCCCTCCCCTAGACATCAAGTAGTCTAATATATATTGAACATATACAATCTTCTATACATTTTCCACAATTATCATGCTGCACAAGAACAATCAAATCAAAAAGGGAAAAATGAGAAAGAAAAAAGAAAAGCAAGTAAACAACAACAAAAAATATGAAAATACTATGTTGTGATCCACTTTCAGTCTCCATAGTCTTTTTTTTTCTGGATGCAGAAGAATCTCTCCATCACAAGTCTATTCGTATTGGCCTGACTCTCACCTCACTGTTGAAAAGATCCAAGTCCATCAGATTTGTAGTTATCTTTTCTTTAAATTTTTTTTTAGAGATTTATTTTAAATATTCTTTTCTTTTACTTTTTAAGTCCAAATTCTTACCTTCCCTCCTATCTCTTCGAACCTGCTGAGAAAGCAAAAATATGATATACATGCAAAATCATGCAAAACATTTCAATATTAATTATACTATAAAACAGCCAAAAAATGAGAAACTTATACTTAAATCTGCGACTAGAGTTCATCAATTCTCTCTCTGGAAGTGAATTTCATTTTTTTTCACATTGAATCCTTTGGAATTATCTTAGATAATTGTTTTTCTTGGAGTAACCAAGTCTTTCACAATTGATCATCATTACTACATTGTTGTCACTGTATACAATGATCTCCTAGTCCTCATTCCACTTTGCATCACTTCATATGGGTCTTCCCATGTTTTTCTGTAACCACCTCCTCATCATTTCTAATAGTACAGTAATATTCCATCACAATCATATAACACAACTCATTCAGCTGTTCCCCAATTGATGATCATCCTTTTGACCTTCAATTCCTTGCCACCACAAAAAGAGCTGCTCTAAATTTTTTGGTACATTTGAGTCTCTTTCTTTTTATTTGCCTCTTTTTGGGATACACAACTCATAGTGACATTATTGTGTCAAAGGGTATACAGTTTTATAGCCCTTGGGCATAACACCTGATTATTCTCCAAAATGGTTCATTAGTGGATCGATTTCTCTTCCATACTCTTCAACATTTGTCACTTTTGATAGGTGTGAGGTGATATCTCAGAGTTGTTTTGATTTGCATTTCTCTAGTCAATAGTAATTTAGAGCATTTTTATATGACCATAGATAGCTTTGATTTTTTTTTCTGAATATAGCCTGTTTATATCTTTTGACCATTTATTATTTGGGGAATGACCCTTGTTTTCATAAATTTAACTCAGTTCTATATTCAGTATATATTTGAAAAAAGAAGTCTTTATCAGAGAAATTTGCTGTAAAAATGTTATTACTTCATTGTATATAGTACTTTTTACCATAATGTAGTTTCCCTGATTATCTCTTTTAATTAGATCTATTTTTGTTTTTTCTTTGCCTGAGATCATGATAGCCTCCCCTGCCATTTTTTAATGTAGCTGAAGCCTACTAGATTCTGCTCCAGTCCTTTATTTTAACTATGACTATATTTGTCTTTTCTGTATGCATATATGTAAACAACATATTGTTGAATTCTGGGTTCTGGGATGGCTGAATTCATCCTATTCATATTCACAATTATGATTACTAATTATGAATTTCCTTTTCTTCCATTTCTTCTGCTTCCATTCTTTCCTTCCTCTTTCCTTTCCTCCCTTCTTATTTTCCTCCCTCTCTTCCTCTTCCCTCCCTCCTTCCTTTCCCCATCTCCTGTTCTTCCTAAAAAGTCTATTTTGCTTCTTACTAGTCTCCCTTAATCTGCCCTCACTTTTGTCATCTCCTCCACTCCCCTCTGTTATTTGCTGTCCTTGTTATTTCTCTATTGGGTGAGTTACATTTCTATACATAACTGAATATGTAAATCAATTTGAACCAATTTCAAGGAAAGTGAGGCTCAAGCATTGGCTGCCATCACTCTCCATTTCTCCCTCCATTGTAAAAGCTCTTCCTTGGGTGACTTTTTTATGTGAGAAAATTTTTTGCTACTTATTAAGCCCTTGATTTGTACCAGACATTATTATCTGCAGTAGGGAATATGAAGACAAACTGAAAATGGGCCTTTCCCTCAAGGAGCTTACATTCTGCTAGAATGACACCAGTACATAAATGATTGATGGGATTCATCATGAAGGGAGAGAGAAAGAAAGAAATAAAGAGAGAGAGACACAGAGAGAAGAGAGACAGAAAGGCAGAGGCAGAGACAA
>JAJPUD010003583.1:90254-141555 GCA_023553655.1 Myrmecobius fasciatus
CAACGATATTATGAAATAGGTGCTATTATTAACCCCATCTTATAGATGAAGAAACTGAGGCTGAGAGAAATTAAATGACTGACTCAGGTGCTCCTACTGCTGAGTGTCTGAAGGAGTATTTGAACACTGGTCTTCCTGCCTCCAAATCCATCCCCCTATTCTCTGCCCCACTGAACTGCCTGCAGCTTTGTTCCTGGGACTATGAATAAAGTAGATGGCAAATCGAGGTTTATTAAATGAACTTGGGGAAGAATGAGTTTAGCAGCTGGTTTTCATCCCTTACGGGATCTTGGGCCAAATGCTGCCTGTCTCTTCACCTCAGCTTTCTCCTCCATAATAGAGATGGCCTTGAGCACTTGGAAGTCACTCCATTTTGTGCATCCTGTGCTGCTGTGTGTGTGGGTTCCCCATGGACATGCTGTTCCGTATGTATGTTTTCCATTTATGTTTCTGTGTGCTTGCATTTCCACATGTGTTTCTATAAATGCATATACATACAACATTGTAATGCACATAGGGAATACGTGTCCACTTCCACGTGGTGTTCCATGTGATTGTATGTCCTGGGTTTCCACGTACTTGCGTGTTTCTCTGTGTGTGTATTTGCTATAATTGCCGGCCCTTCTTCAGTCTCCTTCCTCTTGCCTGAAGGGCAAATTCCATCCTAATGAAGCACACAAGGACAGAGGACTTTCCTTGCCTGTGATTAATTTTCACAAAGAGACTTTAATCACTGGTTAATTAATAGGAGACTTGTTGACTTACCCAGAAAGAAAAGGAAAAAAAAAGCCTGTGAGGTACTCTGAGGGGAGATTATTGATTTGTTTGTCTGTTGAGGCGGGGGCAGCCAGGACCGGGGGAGCCCATGAGCTCTGTGCCCATCACTAGCTGCTGGGTCTGGACCCACACTTGGGGGCCGACCTCCCAGAATACATTCAGGGTCTTGGGGAAGGAGATGATTCATTGGGGAGCAGGCTGACTGCCCTTGCCCTGAAATGTGCAGCTGTGGTCAAGCTTACTCCTTTGGCCCCTTTGGGCATTCACAAGCAGATGACCATCCCTGCTTACGAAGGCCTCTCCTTTCCACTCCTGGGACTATTGAGGTCCACTTGGGAGGTGTGATTGGCTCGGAAAGGTCTGTTGGAGCCAATTTTTGAAGGGTTCCGAATGGATCTGCATTGGATCCTGGAGGTAACAAGCAGGAGGAGAGTTACAAATACATGATATTCTGCTTGGCAAATACTCGTTGAAAGATTGTATTTGGTGAAAACAAGAAAGGGCTTCTGACCAGCCCAAATGCTATATGGACATCTTGGGCTTGCAAGAACAGAAGCTGGCTTCCACGGTGCAAGAAGAAACTCCATGGAGGCTCTTTGGGGAGGAGTGGATGAATATTGTAGAGGGGGAGAATTCATGGATGGATTGTCATCTGCACCAGTGAAGGCAGGAACTCTTTGGGGAGAGCTTGGAGCAAGCCAAGAAAAATGGTAAAGTGCCAACCATCCTGTGGCATAGGGAGAGTCCATGGCAAGGATCTTTATGCTCATTTCCCTAGAGGAGGAAACTGAGGCTGACACAGGAAAAATAACTGACCCAAGGTTATCCAGCCAGCTAATTCCAGGGGAGTAAACTGGTATTCTGAATCTCGGTCCCAATGTGCTTTCTTTTATAATACTAGAGAGGACCAATGGCGAGGATGGGAGAGAAAATACACTCATATATATATATATACATATATATATTCATATATATGTGTGTGTACATATGCATGTTGTATGTGTATACACATATATAAATATACACACATATACATACATATGTCTTGAAATGAGAGACAGAGCAATGGTGGAGATCTCCTTTTGCAGTGCCCGGAGTTGCCTTTCAGAGGGGTCCAAGACAAGCCATATTTTCTACAGCGATCTGACTGAATTCCGTTTCGTCCTCTTGTCCCCAGAATCCATGGAAGCTCCAGAATTGAGGAAGGGAGGGCTTAATCAGTTGACGGGTGGCTGACAGCAGTGCCATCTCCCCATCTCCATCTTCATGCTGAATGGGAATCACTCTCCGCTGACGGGGAAGCAGGCATGTTTCCCCATAAACAATTTGCTGCTTACCTGTTATCGCAGAGCTGTTTTTCACAAAGTGGATTTATTTTAGCAAAGCCTGACATACACAGAGAATACAAATTTCCAGCTTCTGAATTGGAAAATAATGAGAAGACGACCCAGGTCCCCTTTTATGTAGTGTTTCTTAGAAATTGCTAAGACTGAGACATTTTGCATCTCAACCCAAGAAGCAGAGGGATTTGGTGGAAATGTTGGGTCCCGGGTTCGAGTTTTGATTCTACCATTTATTGACTAGATTATCCTGTAAAAATCAGTTTCTTGGTTTTGAAAATAGGAAAATGCTTTTAGTTCCTACCTTATAGGTCTATTGGCAAGGAAAAAGACCATTAAACTGTTATGGAAATGTGTATTATTCTTATATAAATGATAGTTAATAGTAAGCATGTGACATCTCTCTGGAAAGCTCAGCTCCTAACCCAGTGTTGCCTCATCTCATATGTCCTTTACTTGCCAAAGCCCATTTGAGAGACAACTACACTTTTCCTTTCTGGAAAGAAGCAGAAACTCATTCACACTAAGGTGTCTATCACTGACTGACAATAGAGTAGAACAGAGATTTCCTGCCTGGAGTCCTCCAGCTTGATTTAAAAATATTTAGATAGTTCTATTTCAAAATAATCAGTTCCTTTGTAATCCTACATATGCTAGTTTATGTGTTGAAGAGGATAATTCTTGAAGGTTCTGAGGTCTTCACTAGACTGATCAAGAGAGTTGGGGGTCCATGACACACAGGAAGGTGAAGAAGAGCTCTGCTTTCAAGAATGTCTTAGGATTAGACTCGCCATTTTTGACAAGATGGTCACTAGCACCTGATATAGTATGGGAACTTTTGTTAGGTGATTGTTAGGGTAGTTCCATGAATGAATTATCTTCCAAGAAGAGGCTGTGTGGTACAGTGATTAGAGAGGTGGCCTGCTATTCACTTAGGACCACTGGGGTTCAAGTGCAGTCTCTAACAATGGCTGGTTGACCCCAGGCAAGGAAGTTGACTTCTCAGTGCTCCAGGCAACTTTTAGACTGTTGTAGGGCAGATTCTGGTCTGCTTTGTTATATGGAGTTTCCTCATCAATGACTTCCAACAGAACTTAAATGGCAAGTCCACATCATGAGTTACTTCTAGTTTTTAAGAAGGGGGGGTCTAACACCTCTCCTCACTCACTTGATTCCAGGAAGAAAAATGGTGGCTTTCAACAAGTTTTGTGATTTGATTGAGAAAACAACTTTCTGTTGGTAAGAGGGCAGGACCTTCTTGGTTCAAAAGTGAAGTGGTCATCCTTGAAAGGGAAGAAACATCCCAACTGACCTTCAGATTGGCCAGAGTTTAGTATGACCATGTTTCTCTCTTTTCTCAGGGGGCAGACCTGATCAGACCTTGATCCTATAGATGGAAGAAATTTGGGAGGAATCAGTGGGAGAAACCCCACAGGTGATCTTGTCCTATTTCCTCATTTTACAGAGGAGGGAACTGAAGTCCAGGGAGCTGAATGATTGGTTTAAAGCCATACATTAGAAGCAAGCATCAGAAGTAGGGTTTGAACCTTCTCCCACTTATGGAGCATCTCTGGTGAGAGTTTTCTTCCCTTTCTTACAGACCACTTCTTTTTTTTTTCCTTGTATATCTTTCACCTCTTCCCCCTGATTGATAATGGACTCCTCTCCTTCTCTCAGAGAGCCCCACTGGGCCCAGAATGAGGGTTATTTCTATATGGTTAGATGGCTAGTTAGAGAGCTTTCCAACTCTGGACCCTTCTTTTGCCCTTTGGATTTCCTGTGCTTATGAATCTAAGCCCTGTGCCCACTAGCAGGTGACCAGTCCAGGAGGTTCAATGTTGTCATTCTCACACAGGCTGCCTATCTCCCTCAGACCATCTGCAGAATCCTAACGTTCTCTCCCCTAAGGCCGAGTTGACCTGATCACCTTGAAAAACTGGCCCTCTGTGGTCTGAAGGATGCTGCCAGCAGCAAATGAGTATGGGCTCTGGAAATTTAGAATCTTGGCTCTGTCGCTTTACTCCAAGGGCAGAACACGTAACCTCTCTCAGACTCAGTTTCCTTATCTCTACAAGGGGAGAGTTGGACTTGGCCTCGATGGCCCCTTTCAGATCTGATCTGAAGTGGAATAGTGGAGAAACGACTGGCTTCCAGGCCAAGATTTAGGTTCAAATGATACTTTGATCGATATTCACTATGTGATCCCGGCTAAGTCACTCAACGCTGTAAGACCATAAGGTACAGAGAAGGTGATAACCTGTACTGGTATTGCCCATGAGTCACCTGTGTGCTGAGTCTCCCCTTATGACCTGAATGAGAAAATGAAGGAAAATCATTGACATGATTTGTTCAAAAGAAATAGAAATGTGCTCCAGAGAGTCAAAATTCATCACTAAAATGTGCAAATCTTCAGTCACATGAAAAAGTGACTCTTGGTGACTTGTGTGCTGAACCAGGGTTCAAATCTTACTGTGGGACCTTCAGATCATTTAACCTCATCGACTCGCAGTATTCTACTCTGTAAAATGGGATGAAATAATATGCACATCCCTTAGCTCACAAGGTTGTTGTCCATCTCAGGGGAGAGCGTGTTTTTCCAGCCCTGGGCAAACTCCTGGTGACAACCAACAGTCAGGGAGCTGTGTCCTCCCATCCCTTGATTATGTGTCTTTGTTAACCCAAGTGCCCTGGTCCTGATTAATCAACTCCAGAAATAGAAACCCACCTTTTCTTTTGCCCCTAGAAGGAGCCTGGACTCATGATCATGCTGGAAGGGCTTTAATACTAAAAGTACACATTGAGATGCTCTGCAGTATAGCCATAAATTCCTCTCTTTGATGAATGGAAGGAGAAGAGCATTGTTTTTCAATCTGTCTAATGGAGAAATTAAATGCCAGCATCTTTCTTGTGGCTGCATCTTTTCAGCGGGTGTGCAAACTGTTTTTGGACCTGTTCTTTCTGACGGCAAGAAAAAATGGATGGGCATTTTATACCTGTCACAAGGAAATTACCACATTGCCTTGCTCCTGTGGGAAGAGTCTTCAAGCTCCTCTTAATTCAGGTAATGGGAGTGGCCAGTGAAAGGGGCTGGAGCTGCCCAATCCAAATGGCCCACTGGATGGCAGGGATGGCCTAGACCTGTCAGACTGGAAGGATTTGAGGCTGGATGCTTTCCTCCAATAACCTTGGGAGGGAGGGAGTATGCATGAGCAACCTGCAATCCTTCAGAGACTCTTTGCTGGCCACACAGGTAAGAAATGGCAGAGCCGGGGCGTGAAGCCAGGACTGATCTCCAAATCCAGCCTAAATCCAAATGCCCACTTTCCTTGTTTGGAAAACAAAAGCTTAGAATGGGTGACTCTCTCAGGCCCCTGTCTAGGTCAATTCTCTCTTTACCTTTCATTCTATTTGCTGAATTATATTTTTCAAGGTGGAAGCATCATGAACTCTTATTGTTCATCACTATTGGACACATGATTTCCTTTGTGGAATAGTTTTATAATTAGGTCTTAATGTGGGATTACTGGACACATAGCTGTGGTTCTCTCCGATTTGCCGCTATATTTAATTTCTGCTAATCATTGTTTGATCATCTGATTGTATTATTCCTTTGCTCAAAAACATCCAGTGGCTCCCTATTGCCTACTGAGTAAAGTTTAAAATCTTTTGGTGTCATCGAAAGGCTGCTACCCTCTGGTACCCCGTGCCCTTGCTGCCCTATTTTACATTCTGCCAACCCCAGAACACCCCATGTTTCTGCCCTTTTATGTTTCTGTTTGCTTTCTCCATCTGGTTATAAGATCCGCATTGCCTTTTTTACTACTGACCTTTGAAAGGGAACTCAAATTACAGGCTCCCCATCCCTTCAGGCTTCCCTGACTCATTTTCCCTTTGCTTCGAAAACCTTCCACATCTTCTGTTGGTACCCTTTGAGACACTGATCTTTAATATTGCCTCAGCTGCTTTTATCTAGACAGGTTCATCTCATTCCTTGGCTATGCGCTCCATAAGCTAGTATCTTTTCTTGTGTGATGTACCAGGGGTTTCCAATGTTTCCTAGAAGTGATTAGATGATGATAAAAAGTAGGAAATGGCATTTCCCATAGTGCTTGGGTTTCCATTTTTTTTGTTCTGGGGAGGACTTTCTGCATTGAGGACTGGTGCAAAGCAACAAGTCAGAACAAGGTTGGAGTGCCTTCTGTGGCTCAGCTAGCCGGCTGCTTTGCTCAGGCTAATATGTACTGTGAATATGTGTGTGTTCACATCTGTGCCCTCTTGCAGAATTTCTTCCCACCCCGAAGCCAGGAGGGTGTGAGAGCTGGGAGACCACACACTTCTAGAGCAGATGGGAACAGGTGGAGTAGAGAGAGATCTTGCATCTCAGGCTCCTAAGCCAGCTCTGTTCTTTCCCGGTGGCTGGAGGGGAGAGAGATGGGATGGGAGGGATGGATGCACCTTGACTCTCTCCCCCATTAAGTGAGCCAGTCTGGAAGCAGTCACACGTCCTCCTGCCTTGCTTTGCTTTGCTGCTGAAATACTACCCTCTTGCCTCCTGTTCTGGGAGGAAGAGTGTGTGCATGTGTGTTTATATATGTGTGTGTTTGCATGTGCATATGTACATGTGTGCTCCAGGGGCACCCAGGTTAAAGAGCTTGGGCTAGTCTTCTGGCTAGTGGAAAGATTTTTAGTAGTTTTGTTTTCTTCTGCTTTATGACTCTTTGCTATTTTAATAAACCATAAGATCATTAGAAGGCAAATTATCCAAGTCACATTAATGAGGTTAGTTGGTTCTTACTGAGCAAAGGAGACTCCCACCTCCAAGAAAAGAGATGGGGATGGATGTTTAGACAAGAGATTATCTTCCCATCAAAGAATTGGAGCTGAAAGGGGTTTCCCGCCAATTATTGCCAAATTATAGACAAGAAAGTTGAGGGCAGGGAGGTGCAGGACTTAAGGTCACCTGGACAGAGAATCAAAGAGGGATTTAAACTGAGATCCCCTACTCCAGCATGAATGCACTTTTCATTGTAGCACATGGCATCTCTGCAAAACATGCATGTATGTGTATGTACACACATGCTCATATGTACATACCCTACAATAAACATATATGCATGCATAGCTCTCTGTCTCTCCATCTCTCTCTGTCTCTGTGTCTCTCTATCTCTCTCTGTCTCTCTGTGTCTTTGTCTATACAATAACAGCACCTTCCTGTGAGAATTATTGTTAGGATCAGATAAGTAAAACTCTGAGCTGCTCAGTGGCTGACACATTCAACCATTCCATCACGTCTGACTTCTTGTGATCCTGTGGATCCACCAGTACTCTCCATGGGGACTTTCTTGGCAGTGATGGTGGATGCTTTGCCATTTCCTTCTCCATTGGAGTGAGTGTTAGGTGACTCACCCAGGTTCACACAGCCAAATTTGAACTCAGGTCTTTCTTACATCTCATGCTCTCTTCACTGTGGCATCTTCCAGTTGCCTTCTAGGTTAATTACAGTCTCCCTCTCTAGACACCCTCCTATAAATCACCAAAAGCAGAGATGGATGGAGGGTGGGCTTGGGTAAAGCTCTGGCAGCATCACCACCATGTCCTTGCACAAGCCCCTTGTCACACTCTGTGTCACCCCAGCAGAGGACACGATGACCATACCAGCAGCTGCTTAGTACACATTTGTGGAATACGTATGGAGTCTAAGATTGTTTACCTAGAAAATATGGAAGTCAGGTCATTTGGGTTGGGTCTGTGACATGTCACTTTTTTTATTGATAAACATGAGAGCAAGAGACACAGTGATACAGAATGTCAAGACAAAGATGCAGAAAGAGAGATTCACAGAGACAAAAAGATAAACTGAGGAAAGCAGGATACGGAGGGAGGTCCAGTGGGGCACCTGCAGATAAGATGGGATTTTCATATAAACAAAACATTTCAAATATTGAATCTTCCCCAATAGGAATCAATGGGAGGAATAGCAAGGATAAGGAGCAGGAGGCAAATGAGAGGGCAAGGTGGGGGGCTGAGAGCTGCATTCCTAGCCTAGAGAACATATCTGTGTGACCTAAGGAAAGTTTTTCACCTCTCCAAATTTCCTTCTGTACCTCTCTGTCTCTTCTTTTCTCACTCCCTCTCTTCTTCTTTCTCTCATTTCCTCCTCCATCTTACTCCTTCTTACTCTTTCTCTCCTTCCCCTTTTTTCTTTTTCATTCCCTCCCCTTTTATCTTTCTCTCTTCCTCTCATTTCCTTCTTCTCCAACTCTTTCTCTTCCTTTCTTTCTCATTCCCTTCCTCTCCATCTCTCCTTCTTCCTCGCTTTCTCATTCTCTCCCTCTCCTTTTGTCCTCCCTCCCTTCCTCTTCTTTTCTCCCTCTTCCCCTCTTCCTCCCATTACTTCCCTCTCCATTTATCCCTCTTCCTCTCATTCTCTCCCTCTCTATCTCTCCATATTCCTTTCCTTCCCTCCCTCTCCCTCTCCCTTTCCATCTTTCTGTCTTTCTTTCCTTCTTTGTCTCCCCCTCTCCCTTGCCTTTCTTCCCTCTCCATCTTTCCATCTTCCTCTCCTCCATCTTTCCATCTTCCTCTCCTCCATCTCTACCTCTTTTTCTCCCTCATCTCTCCCTTAATTCCTATCTTCTGAGAATGGGAAGTTATAGCAAGGAATGTTTCTATACTTGGAGGATTTCAAAAGGGGGGAAGCGAGAGGGAGATGGGAGGTGGGCAGGGTGTAGCAAGAGGGAGAGGCACATGAAGGGAAAAGACAGGAAGGCAGAAACTCCACAAAAACATGGTCTGGAGTCACTCGTCCTGCAGATTTAGAATGTAAGCACCTTGAGGTCATGTTCTATTCCATTTTTTCCTTTTTATACTCCCAGTACCTCACACATAGTAAGTTCTTAATAAATGCATATTAAATTGACTTTTTAAAAATGTCATTTAAATTTCAACCCTTAGCCAGACTCTTCCATGAGGGAAGGGACAAGGCAAGACATAATTAGACTTTTAAAAATAATAAATATTTATCAGAGGAGGGAAGGAATCATTGATTCTATAGGCTTTTTCTTATGTCTGCAGGAAAGAAGACTAAGATCTGGTCTTAAACTCCTTTGATCTTGCCCAGGGATAGATAACATAATAAAAACCTCACTCATTGAACTTGATCTGAAATGAACTGAAACTTATTTTTTTTAAACCCCTTAGAAATGACACAAAGATCCTAATTAAGATAGTTAGATAAGCTGTCTTCATCAGTAGCTGACTACTTAGAAGGTCAGAGATTTCCTTGGTCAGAGGACTGTTTCTGCTGCTTCAGGACTTAAGTCAATATACATTTCTTAAATGCCTACTATGTGCTAAGTACTGCACTAAGCCACCACCTCCTGTTTTAACTTTTGAGAATTATGGAGCTTTCCAATTTATCAGTCTGGCAAAGAAGCTTCTCAGACTTGCCTAGATGTTTGACTACTTATATATAGAATATCACTGGGTCTTTTTAGCTGAGGAAGACTTAGCAGAAATTACCCTAAGGCTGAAGGTCATATCCATACCATAGTGAGGTAGGAAGACCACCTGGGAGGTACAAGAGTACATTGACTTCGATGAGATGGTGGCCAAACAGCTGACTGAGCTAAGGGAGAAGATAGCAGGTAGAATGAAGGTATGACTGTCCTGCTGTCCTGTGCCCTGACCAGGCCATAGCTACAGGGCTGGGAAAAAACACTGACAAGCTAGATTCCAGGGGACCATGGCCGGGATGTGGAAGGAACTGTATTCTAGGCCATGTAAAGGTTTGGAAATGGGAAGGCTGTTTGTGTGTGTATGTGAACAGGTAGGTAGTTCTGTGTTCACAAATTAGAAGTAATGAACTACAGAATTAATGAGTTAGAAGATCAATCCTTACTGAATAAAAATCCTGTCCATAAAATCCCTTCCAAATCTTTACCCTTTCTTTCCTTGAAGACCTCTCATGAGAGGGAATCTATTTATATGAAGGGCAATCCCTTCAGATTTGTCACAACTCTACTCATTAGAAAAATTCTCCAGACTTTTAGGAGAAAGCTGTCTTTTTAAACCTCTTTCCTTCAATGCTCTTATTTTTGGTCTCTAGAATCAAGCAAGATGAGTTTCATATCTCTCCAGGTAAAAATTTATTTATTTCTTTTCACATGAGTTCTTAAACTTGAAGTTAGTTATTACATTCCCTTTGTGGCCACATTGAATTCTTTAAATAGATTTGCCTTCTTTTCCTCATCATAATTGCTTTTCCTTGTGTCTTCTAAATTTCATTCTTAAGAACATCCCATCACTCTGTGACTATCTTCCCTTTTGGAATTTTAATCCACAAGATTGTAACTGTTCTTTCTCTGCTTTTTAGAAAATCCAGTACCCCCACTTCTGGCATCCATGCCTGATTCTGCTGGCTTGTTCCCCTTCTTTATCCCAGACTCCATAGGGAGCCATTCCTTTTTCCCAAGACTGGCACCATTTCTATTCCAGTAGCCAGTTCTCCCTTGTCAGTTATTTAGTCAATAAGTATTTATTAAGGGATTACAATATGTCAAGTTTTGTGCTAAGCTCAGAAGATAAAAAGAAATGCAAAGTCAGGATCAGATCCAGACTACCACTTATTCTCATTTCTTTCTCCATCCTTGCAGTGCTGGGTTGTAAAAGGAAAAAAAAATCATACTTTTCTTCTGATTGGATCCAGAGGGTCAACTTTTGACAGTGGGGTAGAGTTAGCCATGGTGTAAGAGTGGTGAATTTGGAGGGAGAAGATGTGGGTTGTAGTGTCCATACCAATATTTACCAGCTATGTGAACTTGGGTAAAGCCTTGGTCTCCCAGGGCCTTTGTTAACTCCTCCAGTCAGGAGGAAAGTGGTACTTGATGACCCTAAAGGTTTCTTTCACTTCTAAATATAATAATTTTTATGTTACAAGATGATAAATTTTATCTCAACAGAAAGGAAAACAGCATTAGGACAGTTTCAAGGTTTGTTCCTCGCCAAAATGAGATGAGATGAATTCCCTGTCCTTGACTGTCTTCCGATAGATACTGGGTGATGATTTTCCAGGGATAATGTAGAAGGGGTTCTTGTTAAAGTATGATTTGAGTGAGAAAATCTCTGATGTCCCTTCCTAATTAGAGATTTGGTGATATTGTGAAGAAATAGCAAAGCCATATATCTATATATCTATATATCTCTCTCTCTATATATGTCTATATATATACATACATTCACATAGATATATATAGATAGATAGATATAGATAGATATATAGATATAGTTTCTTAAAAGACAAAGTTTTATAAACAAACAAACAGAACCTCAAACTACTAACCACTTGTAAAATTGTGTGAAATCCTTAATTCAGCAAAATTCAAATCACAGAACTCTAAAGTCTGACCTCATATCCATTAAATTAGCAAAAGGCAGTAAAAGACTAAAAAATGTTCAGTGTTGGCTGGGTTATCAGAAGACAGACAGATTAATTCCCTGGTGGAAGAATTGTGAATTGGTGAGGCGATTTTGTAAAACAATGAGGAGTTAGGTCATAAAAGTTAACGGAATTTTTCTTGGTCTGTGATCCAGTGATATTCTTGCCTGATTTATGCTCTCAAAGAGGTTAGTAGTAGTAAGAAAATACCAATTTCTTTCGATTTTTCTTTAAAAGCTCTTTTCCAAACATAAATTCATTAAATTCTTAGGAATTAAAAAAAATCGAGGCATGGTGAGGTCTTCCAAATAAACAGCTTAGATATCACCTGTAGTTAAGTCTTCAGCACATGAGATCACATATATCAGATTTAATTTTGTAGGCACTTTTTACCAATCATTCTTCAGTTCATTCCCTTGTACCCCCCTCTGTTTTAAATTGTATTTTATTTTTTCCAAATACATGCAAAGATAATTTTCAACATTCCTCTTTGCAAAATTTTGTGTTCCAAATTTTTCTCCCTCTCCCTTCTTCTTTCCTCCCTGAGAAAGCAAGCAATCCCATGTAAGTTAAACATACTTTGCATCCCTCTCTTACTCTTAACACAAGGCTTTCTGAAGCCCTAGCCCAGATAACTCTTGGGATATGATCTGACATCTCTATTTTCTTGATACAAAAGAAAGCATTCTGCTTTGGGGATCTCTGCAGGTCTGTTTTATGGCAAACAAGCTCAGGGGCAAATATTCAGATTGGTCAAACTAATTCCCAAATCTTCTCTCATGCTATTACCTTTAAGGATCATTAAAGTTTTAATAGTGATTAGGGTTTAAATATTGTTTATGCTTTTCTCTAACTCCTTAGCTGAAGATATTTTGGTGCTTCCTCCTCTCTCTCTTCTCCACCCTGCCCAGTTCTAATTAGCAGGAAAGCATTAACCTTTTAGAGTAGCTAGAATATGTTGTGAATAGAATAATTGTCCTGGAGTCAGGAATACCTGAGTTGAAATCCATCCTCATTTACTAGTTGAATGACCCTGAGCACATTTGAAAATCATTCCGCAAACCTTAACTGCTATTTAAGGTGCAATCCTTCTCAGGGTCTAGATGGCAGACCAAGTGAGGAGAAATGGATTCATTCCATAGTGAGCATCAACTTCTCCACAGGATCTGAATGTTAGAAAGTATGGGAGTTATTAGTAGTAGCCACGCCACTATCTGTTTGTTTCTTTTCTTCCTTGTTTGGTAGTTTGTTGGAAAGCTCAGAGAAAGGAATGGACTTCTTGCTTCAGGTAACAAAGCAGCAAAGCAGGGATTTGTTGAAGGGCCAGGTCTTCTTGTTTTTCATTTAGCGTTCTTTCTGTTACAGCATCTTGTCTTTTTTAAGGTTCTTTGAAGTCCTCCAAATCTTTGAATCTAAGGAAATTGAATCCAAGGAGTGCATGTTGACAGTGAGGGCCTCCCAATCTTTCCTGTTCTGGAGGAATATTTTGTAAAAGGAAAAGGAGTGTTCATTCTATATGAACTGTGGTAACTTTTAAGAATAAAGATTATTTATCCAAGTTTTGCAGAGGTTCCCAAGGTTGTGTATTACAACACCCAATTGTCTACTAAAAACATAAGAGTGAGAAGTTGCAAACCAACCAATTTGACCATTTTATATATGAAGAAAGTGGCACTCAGTGGGGCAGTGGGATTTTTACAATGTTAGATGGCTAGTTAAATCATTACTGGGACTTGAATTCAGGTAAATGTAAGTCTGTTCATTCTGCACACTTGTGTGTCACTTACAAAGGCAGTATCCACAAAGCTCAAGCACAATATGGAAAAGAATTTATCACTCTCATGTCAAAGGGGACATGCAAAAGTACTTCTAACCAAGCATAATGGAAATGCCAAATAGTTATTCTCAGATGAAATTCTGGAGATGCATAGCTCTAGGTTCATTATGATTGTTTTCAAATTTCCTACAGAGCATAAAGTTTCCCAAGAAGAATAAATATCTCCCAAACTCAATACATATTCCAACCAACATTCCCTCTTAGAGAAGAAACTAAATCTGTTAGCCTCAGTAACTAAAGACTATGATTTTCTAGGCTAGGATAGAAAGCACTATAACTGAATCCAATAGATTATTTAATCCGACTTCGACTTTTTTAAAGAGACCCAGAAAAGGGATCTAGACACCTGTCTAAATTCATGAACAAACAGACAAGTCCAGACCAGAGCAGAATTGAAGACTGCAGACTAGCCTAGCCTAGAAGAGAGTCCAATCAAAGAGTTGGCAGTGACTTTAAAGAGTCTGTAACCCAATGACTCCAATTTCAGAAATCAGGCATGTGTATGACACATTTTTAATTTTCTTTTTTTTAATTAATATTTTCAGTTTCTGATTCTCTTTCACCCTTCAGTCTCTCTTCTATGCACTGAGAAGGTTAGAAATAGCCATTATGCATATGAAGTATGACATATTTTGAAAAAAAAAATCCTCACTGAAAACAGTCATTTTGGCTGATCTGTAAGACTTAAAAACACTCTCTAGTTATCTGGAGGAATCATAGATGTAGATATGGCCTTTTCTTGATGGGATGGCCTGTCAGACATTCATGAATGGTTACTCCATTTCTAATGATCCAGCCATATCAGGGGTAGATTGCATATCTATTGTTAAGAGCCATCCTGTCTAACATTGGAGAGATCTATCAACAATGTAGCTGAAAACAGGATGTGTATTTTTAGGCTATATCAGCTACTGTGAGAGAGGTTGTGGTGGACATGGATGGGAGGATGCATTCATAAACCTTGGTGTGTATTGGAGAACAGATGGATGAAAACCAAAAGTCACATGCCAGGGGTCATTATTGACTGGAGGGAATAATGGGATCACAAACTGAGAGCTAGAGGAGAACACAGGGACCATCTAATTTAACTCATTTAATGGTTAAAGAAACAGGTGCAGCAGTGGGAATTCTGAGAGGAGAGGGTAAAGAGCCACACACAGAGAGGAGGGGGGAAGAGCCAGAGGGAAAGAGGAAAGTGAGAGGAGGGTAAGAAGTGAAGGAAAAGGAGAAAGGGAAGGCATAGAAAAGAGAGAAGAAATGAGTGATGAGAAAGAAGAATAAGAAGGAGAGAAAAGAGAAAAGACTGAGGGGGAAAAGACATGAGAGCAAGAAAGAAGGAATAGAGAAAGAAAAGAGAAGAGAAAGGACGAGAAAGAAGGAAGGAAAAAGAATGATTAAGTAGCAGATACGATGAGAAGTGGATGAGTATATCAGAGAAGGGGACCACAGCCTTATGATCTGGAAGAACCTTTCAGACTAATGAAAGCTCATACCTTTTACAGAAGAGGAAAATGACATGAACCAATACACATAAGTACCATATCATGAGGGTGGAAAGGGGAAGCCTAGAAACAAGGCATCCTGAAAATGGAGAAGACAGAGGTCTTTGTTCATCTCATTGGCTCCACAAACTTTAATTTGGTTGAAATAAACTTTTTCCTAATCCCTCTGATCTCTGAGCTCAAACCTCCATTCATTCTCTGGCTTATTCTTCAGCTCATTTACAGATGAGGAAACTGAGGCAAAGACAGTTAAGTGACTTGTTCATGCACAGATCTTTTGGGAGATACAAGAGGAACCCATTGAGACCTTGACCTCAAACGGGATAAAATCATTTTTGCTGAAGGAAACAAAAGAAACAGAAGCCTTTCCTGAGATCCCCAGCTAGACCCAATCTTTCTCTCCAAATTTCTCCAAATGCTATGTCTGGATATTATTTTTGTGCTTTCTCCCAGTCTACCTCATACTCACCACTGTAGGTGACTAATCCTCACTATTAGTCACCATTATTTCTCCCTAAACTCCAGTCTCTACCTTTCTGCTACTTGCCAGACATCTCCACCCGGAGGGCTTGCCAGAATCTCAGACTCACCATCCCTAGACCGAATTCACCTCCCCCACTGTACCCACTCTCTCCCCCACTTCTCTAAATTACTCTACCATCCTTCCATGCCATCCAGGCTTGAAATTTCTGAGTCATCTTGGACTTTTCTCTCTCCTTCAATTATTGCCAAGTCTTATCCCTCAATCTCAGAGATGAAAGGAAATCCAGAAGGCACCTGATCCATATCAGAGCATCTTTGAGGGAGACTCTTCTGTTCTTTCTTGGAGATGTCCCATGGCCTCTGTGGAAGAGAAAGAGACAATTCTTTCATTTATAAGACGAGGAAGTTGACCCTCAAGGAAAGTTCTGATACTCCTTAGCTGTACTTTCTGTTCTCCCTTCCACCACTTCCTCCACAAAGAACTGTTTCCTTGGAAGCTAGAGGGGTAGGGCAAAGGCAGAGAATAAGAAAGCAATGATTTATCCCTTCCCAATGAGCAGGGGAGACAGGAGTCCCTCATCCAGTCAGGCTGAAATCCCAGAGCTATGCTTGATGCCAAGTCTTATATATGCAACGTTTCAAGGGACTCTGGAAACCTGTGCTGCATGATTCCTGGCAAGGATCTCAGACTGAGAGTTTATCAGCTTCTTCTTGCAATGCTGCTCTGCACCTGAGACCCAGAGCAAGGCAAATTCAGGCTCAGGATGACACGGTTGGAGAATGACTCGAGGTATCCTCCCAAAGCAGGGACATGGCTATGATACTGGCTCTCAACAGAACAAGGATGATGTAAACTTCGGCTCTGACCCTTGAGCCCTTTTCAAGGAAGGAAAGAGTTTAGAGGTGGAGAAACTTTGGAGTACAGTGCCTTGATTTTATGGATGAGGAAAATGAATTTCAGTCATGGCCAGAGGTGAACAATCTTTGAAATCAGTAGTACCTAAGCTGTAAGGGCTCTTTCATGAAAGAGAGAGAGACACACACACAGAGATGGGGAGAGACCGAGAGAAAGAGAATGAGAGAGAGAAACAAAGAGAGACAGAGACACACAGACAGAGAGACAGAAAGAGGAGAAAGACAGAGAAGCAGAGAGGCAGAGAGAGACACACACAGACAGAGACAGACAGAGACAGAGACACAAAGACACAAAGACAGAGAGAGGAAGAGGAAGAGGGAAAGGGAAGAGAGAGAGACAGAGTGAGAGAGACAGAGACAGACACATAGAGAAAGAGAGAGACAGACACAGGTACAGACAAAAATAGGCAGAGACACAAAGACAGAGACACAGAAAGATATACACAAAGAGGGAGACAGAGAGAGACAGACAGATGGATGGGGGGGAGAGAGAGAAAGGGAAGAAGGAAGGGAGGGGAAAAAGGAGGGAGGGAGAGGGAGAGAAAGGGAAGGAGGCAGGGAGGGAGAGAGAGACAGAGACAGAGAGAAAGAGGAAGGAAGTGTCCTCTAGGAATGATGGGGAAGGTCCATCATTCTATTTGAAATTCAGGGAACCACCGTAAACAACCATAGCTCTTTCCCCACTAACACAAAGAATCTGCAGACACTCCTGCAAATCAGTTTCTAATAGCCAAGTTCTTCATTTTCTAAACATGCACTCTATGAGGGAGAATAAGTCAGGAACTTTTATTCCCACTTTACTGAGGAGAAAACTGAGTTGGGAGGGGCAATGCCTTTCACCCAAAGTTACACAAGAAAGTTAGTTGCTGTGATGGCACAAGAACTCTACTAGGAGCTCCCCAGACAGGACCTCTCCTCCATGATGTTTGGTTCCCCCACAGAGATTCATCTCTGGGTAAGCAGCAGTGGCTGGGCACACCTGAGGGCATGCTGTCTGAATGGCTGCTATCCAATTTATCTTGCATGTGTTTTGTTTATATTCGGTAGTTTGCATGTTGTCTCCCTGTTAGATTGAGAGCCTCTTAAGAGCAGATACAATGTTTTAATTTCTCATGCATGTTTCCAATATTTAATACAGTATCTGGCACATAGTAGGTGCTTAATAAATGGGTTGTGACTGCCTCTCTTGGGTGATAACTCAAACAGTGGCAAGCCAAACACTCATGAAAAATGATGGGATTTCCTAGGACCATGGGAGATTTCCAGTTTCCCATGCTGGGTAGATCTTTCTGTAACTTGCAGATAACATCACCATATCTCAGAGCAAGAATTGACCTCCCAGGGAATCTGTTTCAGTTTCAACAAGATTTCACTACAAAAAAGTATTCATTATCGCTTTGAAAACCTCTAAAAAAAGGGGTACTCACAACCTCCTCAGGATATGACATTTTGGGGTAGTTCTCATTCTATCACAGTTAACTGTATCACTCTTTTTTTTCTTTTTGATTTTTATTAATTGTTTTATTTTCTCTAGTTATATATGTTAAACACATTCATTTTAATACAATGTATTTAAATATAATATATTTAAAAATATATATATTTCTCTATGAATCATGTTGGGAGAGAAAAATCAGAACAAAAAAGAAAAACCACAAAAGAGAAAAAAGAAGTGAACATAGAATGTTGATTTACATTTAGTCTCCATTGTTCTCTTTCTGGGTGCAGATGGTGTTTTCTATCCAAAGTTTATTGGAATTGCCAAGGGATCATTGAAATGCTGAGAAGAACCAAGTCTTTCATAGTTGATCATTGCACAATCTTGCTGATACTGTGTACAATGCATTACTGGTTCTGCTTGTTTCACTCAGTATCAGTTCATGATAGTCTTTCCAGAGCTTTATAAAATCGGATTGTTCAGAATTTTTAAAAGAACAATATTCATTCCATTATCCTCATATGCCACAACTTGTTTAGCCATTCCCCAAATTATGGACGTCTACTCATTTTCCAATTCTTTGCTACCACAGAAAGAGCTGCCACAAACAGTTTTGCACATATTGATCCTTTCCCCTCCTTTATGATTTTTTTGGGACAGATCTATTAGTAGCACTGCTGGATCAAAGATTTCACAGTTTATAGCCATAGGGCATAGTTCCAAATTGCTATCCAGATTGATTGGATCATTTCACAATACCACAAACAATGCATTAGTGTCCCAGCTTTCCCACATCCCCTCCAACATTTGTCATTATCTTTTCCTGTCTTCTTAACCAATCTGAAAGGTGTCAGGTGGTAACTCAGATTTGTTTTAATTTGCATTTTGCATTTCTTTTCTTTTCTTTTTTCTTTTTCTTTTTTTTTGCTGATGTAATTGGGGTTAAGTACTTGCCCAGGGTCACATAGCTAGGAAGTGTTAAGTGTCTGAAACCAGATTTGAACTCAGCTCCTCCTGACTTTAGGGTTGGTGCTCTATCCACTACAACACCTAGCTGGCCCTTTGCATTTCTTTTTAATGTCCACTCATTTCTTCAATTTCTGCCCTGGTGTGTCCTATTTTATTTTCAAAGGATAGACGTTCATTGAGGCAAGTTATTTCTTCCCTTTGATTCCTCAAAGTTTCCAGTTATGAAATTAAGGGGCTGAACAAGATGTTTTCTAAGTCCCTTCAATCAATCAACCAATAGTTATTTCTCAAGTGCCTGTTGTGTGCCTGATATTGTGGTAGGTCCTGGAAATACTATCCTATGAGCAAGGAATTTGTGTGAGAGACAAATGAGGCATATGTGAAGTTTATGTAGGATAAATATAAAGAGAATAAAACAAATAAATTCAAGGTAGTTAAATTCATATGAGCTTTAGAGGGAGAGCTGAAGAGATCTGGAAAGGTTTCCTGTAGAAGGTGGTGCTGACGTATCATTCAGGAAAAGAAAATGGAAGGAGTGGAGGAAGTGCTTGGGCTATGGACAGACAGAGAGATGGCTAGTTGAGCAAGTTCTCATGTAGAAGGAAAGTGATGCCCGGGGAGACTCTCGGATCCCAAATCCTTTGATGAAGGTACTCAATTGCTATTTGGTAGAAGTAGTTGACATTTATATAGCTATTTGTCCCTGCAAAATGTTTTCATTATCTCGAAAGGCAGTGGATTTGAAGTGGAAGGACTGACTTTGAATCTGAACTATGCTATTTGCCATCTTGGCAAACTTGGCCAAGTTGGTTTCCCTCTCTTGGCTTCAGGGATCTCCTCATCTGCCAAAGAAAAACAAACAAAAGGGTCTAGGAGAGGCTGGCCTTCAAGTTCCCTTTCAGTTTTGTGCTCTCTTGTCCCCATGATTATGCTCTGAGGGACATAGGAATTGTGCAAAGGACACTAAAATTTAGGAAGTAAAAAGTACTTGGCTACGGTTACCCAATGAATGAAAAGGAGATAAGCCTGTGGCACTTGAAATTCAGATCTCTTGCCATGACACCATGTTCATGTTATTTGTTTCAGTTGTGATCAGCTCTCCATGACCCCTTTTGGGGTTTCCTTGGAAGGTCCTGGGATGGTTTGCCATTTCCTTCTCCATCTCATTTTACAGATGAGGAAACTGAAGCAAACAGAGTTAAGTGGCTTGCTTGGGACAACACAGCTAGTAAGTGTCTGAGGTCAGATTTGGACTTAGGTCTTCTTAATTTTAGGACTGACTCTCCATGCACTGCACAACTTACTTGCCCCATGATACTATTTTGTTTTCTGATTTATTGACCATTGGTTGATTCTTGATAATCTAGTTTGGCATCAAGGGCAGACCTGATGTCCAATCCTTGTGGGCTGAAGAAGTATAAGATGAACCAGACAATCCAAAATGGATTGGTCTTCAGGTTGTGATGTTGGGCCAATGCATTTGGGTGGATCCCCTAGGAATCAGGGCACTCTTCTCTGAAGCCTGGTGAGATTCAGACCAAGGACAACTGTGATTCTAATTAATACAATGTATTCCTGGAAGTCACTCTTATTGCCATTTATACAACATATTTCTCCCTTGAAAGGCCTTTGGGGGACGATCTCTCCACATACGTGCAGGTCTTTAGTAGAATAACTAATGAATTTTGGCAGCACGTCTCCTGAAAATGCTGAAGGCGGCTTTTGTCACAAGTGCTTCCCCAAGCATCCTGGGGCCTTTGCAAAGGATTTATCTCAGCTTGGGCTTGGAAGCAAATTGGGCACTTGGCTTTGGAAGGGGCCAGGAGAATCAGGGGAGGAAGGAGGATGGTTGACTCTCTTGTCCTAGGTTTCAAGAATCAGTTGTCTATAAAAGATCTGGTACATTCAAATGGAAAGTCATTCGATACCATTTAATCAACAACAAAAGTGATGGTTTGGGGACTTTGACCTATCAAACTGGGTCTATTGGTTTTGAATAGATCATGGAATCCAGACTTGGGGGGAACCTTAGAGAAAGATATAGTCCAACTTCCTCATTTCCTACAGGGTTTGAATCATGTCTTTGCTGCTAACTGGTTGAACAATGATGGATGTGTACCTTTCACTTTCTAGATTTTCCTTATCTCATCTGTAGAATGAGAGATTGGACTCAATACTAATGACTAATTCTAGCTTTAAATTCTATTATTGCTTCTTTGTCCAAACATGATAAAGAACCCAATTGAGGCTTCCTAACCTTATTTGTGTCATGGATTTCTTTGGTAGTCCAATGGATCCCGTCTCAAAATAACCATTTTAAGCATATAAAATACATAAAGCAGTAGGATACCTTTGCTGATGAGAAATAAGCTCTATCTTATTATGGCCCAAATGAACATACTGAGTCCCTGTATAATAATAAAAACAGAAATAGTTAACATTTATATTGTACTTACTATGTGTGAGTCACTTTGCTAAGCATTTTACGTTTTTTCATTTGATCCTTACAACACCCCTGAGAGGTGATATTTTTATTCCCATGTTACAGATGAAAAAACCGAGGCAAAGTGACTTGCCCAGAAACATTCAGTTTGTAAGTATCTGAGGTCAAATTTGAACTCTTTCCAAGTTACAGACCTGGGGCTTTATCCATTGAGCCACCTTACTGCTCATTCTAAAGTCTGAATGTACAGCAAGATACACTAGCATGTTTCCAGTAGGTAGGATAAAGATATTTCTTTCTTACCCCAATTAATCTTGCCTTTCTGTGGTACTAGAATGGAAAAGAATGCTCCTCAGTTTAAAAAGTATTATAATAATAATGATAAAACCCTGACTGCCAGACTACTTCTCTCTGGTAGAGATGGCACTGGGATGTTCAATTTCTGGGCCTCTACATCCAAGATGATTAGAATAACCATTCCTTTGAGGGCCAGATTGCAACCCTATGCTTCCCTCTTCCTTTCCACCTGTCTACTTTTCCATTTCACAGGAATAGATAGTCCCATCTCACTGTCTGGGGGTGCTGGTGCCCTCCATAGTATGACCAGGACCCAGCTAAGCAAAGTTCCAGGGGCCTCACTGGGACTTCCTTCCTTCACAGCTATGAGAAAAGTCTCAGGACACAGAGTCTCCACCAAATATCTTTCTAAATATTGCTAGCTTTCCCTGAGGACAATGGGTTTTGAAGAGTCTATTATTATTATTGTTACTATTGTTATAATAATTATTATTAACCTTAACAAGTGATGGAAATGTGAGTTATAAATAGGAACTGAAAAGAGATGGGGCTGGGTGGTGGGGTGGTGATGGTGGTGGAGGAGGAAGGGAGGAATGTTGAAAAATGTGCTTAGAGCAAATTATCTCATGTAGGATTGGAGTTTTTTTTCCTCCCCCTAATCCATCTGCAAGGCATTTTAAAAATTATCACTATTTTAATGAAGTTCACATTTTTGGCGTAACATAAAGCTTCATATAAAATCCCTTAGGACAAGACAAGTAATATTTGAGGGGAATTATATTTCAGAGTACATCTGTACAGAGTAGTTATGAAGCAATAAAACACTAAGCTGATTCAAATCTTTTTCCCCCTTTATGGAAGTTTTTGGTTCTTAATAGCACAAACTGAGAGTGGGAAGGGACCTTAGAGGTCATTTCTTTCAACCCCCTTCTCTTACAAAGGATGACACCAAGGGTCAGCGAGCAAATGAGCTTTTCCGAGGATATACAGATGGTACGAAGTGTGGCCTGGATTAGAACCCAGGTCTCTGATCAATTTGGTGTTTTCCCACTTCCTCCCTGCCCTTCTCCCCCAACCCAAAGGAAAGCAGACACAGCCACCACCAGAAATACCCAGAGGGCCCTAAGCTGGCCTTATTTGGAAGCTTTCAAGTCTCCCCCTCTGCTGATTTAACTTTTCTAATTAAGGAAAATTGGGCTCTTTATATTCTGTGATATCAAGCCAAACATGAGGGATTCTAGTGTCAATACAGAAAAGGGAATATTTTCCTGACAACTCTCTGAGGCAGTATAGTCAAACTCAAATAGAAAGGTGGACCACCACACTGTATAGAAAGATGTACTGACTTAGAAAACCATATATTACATATTAATATTATTTCTGTTTTATTATATTTTTATTTATTTTGTAAGTAGCATAGTGCCTAGTATACAGTAGGTGCTTAATAAATGTTGATTGTTAAATATTTCTCAATTGTATTTTATTCTGCATAGGTCTATTCTAAGAGTGTTGTATTTGCTTGTCCTGTACATTTGACACCTTTGTTTTGGGGGCAATAGGAGAAATATAAGCTTCTAGGAGCAGAGAGATGGCTCATTGGATGAAATCCGTTTAGTTCAAATTTGACCTCAGACACTTACTAGCTATGTGGCTTGGGCACATCTGTTTATCTGTTTCTTAATTCACTGTAGAGGAAATGACAAATCTAATATCTTTGCTTGGAAAACCTCATGGACAGCATTGGTGTGCTATGGCTCATAAGATCATGAAGAGTCAGACATACGTGAATAACAGCAATTGTAATTACAAGATTCTAGAATCAGAAAGTCCAGACTCTATTAGAACAGGTATAGACTCACAGACACACACAAATAACTTAATGCATCATCTTCTTTTTACCCAAATCCTATTGGGCATCCAGGTGGAGGGAGTTGGAGGTAGAGGACCGACATCTAAGAGGGAGAATGGGGCAGGATTTATCATCCTTAGATGTGGAGATGATACAAATATGGAATTTGTCTGGAGAGATGATTCAGGAAAGAAGGGTGGAGGTCCTGGGACAGAACTTTGGAGCACTTCTGCATTTTGGTGGCGTATTATGGGTGATGAGCCAACAAAGGGGTGGAGCTTTCAAAGACAGGAAGCCTAATGCTTTTCCCATTCTGCCACACTTTCTCCCACACTCATCCCAATTCCTGTATCTTCCTCCACACACTTAAGGAGGGATGATTTTCTATCTACATGGTCATCCCATCATGATGTGACAATGTTCTGTTCATCTGGGCATGTCAGAAGAAGGAAGGATAGAGTCTGTTGCATATAGAGTTGACTGGCCAAAAGTCTGTTGCTTTGTAGTCACACCTTTCTCTCCAATGACCAGTATTTTAGAGAAATTTTTAAAGTTAATCCAAGGAAGGTGGGAAACTCTAAACAAAACTGGAGAGACAAACTGAAACAATTCTGATTAGGAAGAAAATGGGGAGCTGTCCAGAGGGACTGATGTGGCTGCACAGGAGATTTATTGGTCATTGGAGGATTGCAAGAAAGATGTGCTGAAGATGAAAGTGAGGAAATTTAACAGAGCATGAATACAAGGCATTTGAATGACTGTAAAGGAACATGTCGGGCATGCTAAAGCCCAGAATGAGCAGAAAGTGGAGACAAATGATCAAGAAAAACAAGAGGTTGCACATATGTTGTTACAATTTATGGGGGAGGATGGTAAGAGGATATTGAAGAAGTGATAGGACAGTACCTTGGGGGGAATAGGATAATAATATAAAGCAGAGGGGGGACTGAAACAGTCAACTCGTATTTCTACCATTTTCTCTTACAAATAGAATGATTTTTGTATGGGAAAGGATAGAGCAAAAATGGCTACTAGAAAGTTGAAACTGAAGATGTGTTTCCTGGTAAAATAACATCTAGTTTACATCAAGAGTTCAATCCCTGGGCTTGAAACATTTTTTTCAGGGTAGTAAAACATTTGGCAGATCAATAGTCTTAGAAACCTGGAGAAGAGGAATGAAGGAACAGGACAGGTGAAAAGAGAAGGCTGAGTTTTTAAAGGGAAGAGGGGCAGCTAGATGGTGTAGTGGATAGAGCACCAGCCCTGAAGTCAGGAGGACCTGAGTTGAAATCTGGTCTCAGGCACTTACTTCCTAGCTGGCCCCCCAATTGCCTCAGGGAAAAACAATAAAAGGGAAGAGAATGAAAACTTAACTAAAGATATGATATACAAACTTTTGGAAAAGGAAGCAATATTTATCAATAATCACTATATTTCTGTCAAAAACTGTCACTTTGAAAAATCTCATTCCCTTTATTGACATAATATGAATTACCAGCACTGAATGAAAGTGGCATTAAGTGGATTTGGTTCTGCTGGAATACAGAGCCACCCTTATTAATCTACTTGGGTACAGGTCCCTAGTTGGGATGCCTTGGGACAGTTTTCTTGGTACTGTGCTATTTAAAATCTCTAGCAATGGTTAGGTAAAGACATTCTTATTCAACTGCCTGATGGCAGATGAGATGGGAGAAAGGAGAATAAACAATTGTTAAATATCTACCACTGTGCCAAGTGTTTTACAAATATTATCTCATTTGATAAAATAAGTGCCTTATAATTAGATTTTGATGTTTTCCTTATATTTTTTATAGATCTTTTATATTGAATATTCTACATTTTGTTGCAACTACCTGAAAGACTCTCAGTTTTTCAAATATCCTTTTTTTTTTCAAGATTATACTCAACTTTGCTGGGTAAATTATTCTTAGATAAAACCCCTTTTCATTTGCTTTTTGAAATATAATATTCCAAGATCTATGATCTTTTAGTGTAGAAGGTGCTAAGTCTTATGAAATCCTAACAGTATTTCCACAGTTTAATTTTTTTTTCTGCTTGCAACATTTTCTTCTTATGAAATTTGTCTATGACATTTCTGAAATTTTTTTTTCCCCTGGAATCTCTTTTAGGTGGGGAACAGTAGATTTCTTTCTATTTCTATTTTACCTTCATGATTTTATTGTTTTAAAACTTGTAGGAATAGCTAACAGATTGTATGCATGCAAAATGCCACAACACACCATCGACATGCCACAACACACCACCGACATGCCACATGCTAAGGACACATCACAACACACCAATGGCACACCACCCACATGCCATTGATGTGCCACAACACACCACAGACACACCACACACACACCACACGGCACTGACATACCAAAACATGCCGTCAACACAACATACCATAACATGCCAATGACATGCCACCAACACACCTCTGACACACCACACATCACCAACACGCCACAGTGTGTCACCAACACACCACCAACATGTCACTGTGTGTCACCAACATGTCACCAACATGCCACAGTGTGTCACCAACACATCACCAACATGAGAGGTAGCAACCAGAGAATACTAGTTTAGAATATAAACTCCTTAGAAAATATTATAAAGGAAGATTATGAGAAACCTGACTTCATAAAGTACTGTGAAGTAGGGGAGAGAAAATGAGCTTTTGGCAGGTTAGATGTGAGTTCAGTTAAGAGAAATTGCTTTTAAAATATTTCATGTTGCAACAGAGAAATGATGAAATACATACACATATAATACACACACATATATGTGCATGAGTATGCATATATATATGTATGTATATATATATAATACATAATTAAACATATTTGAGATGTTCCCCAAGTTAGAATTTGTTTTTCTGGACTGTGTATATGAGTTACAAAGGTATTCTTTTTCTTTTTTTAGCAGAAGGAAGGTGGGAGGAAGAGCTAAATAATTGCTTGCTAATTGAAAAGAAAACCTTAACTTTAAAAGACAACAAACAAATGAAAAAAATGGATTATATCTGTCAATATCCACAACAAATTAATGTAAACCATTTTGTTCATAATGATAACTGAAAGTGGACCATTTGCACTGTCACATTTCATTCCCTGGAATACTGCCGGGAGAAGGAAAAATGATATTAAAGAAAATCACAATGGAAAGGGCACCTAGATCAGCTTAGGGATGCACAGAGGTTTTTTTTTCCCCTACAGGTGCCATAGCTTTAAGGCTATGGAGGACTTGTATCTAAAAGTTGGGAAAATGTCATATGTGTAGAAAAAACCCTAGATGATCTTACTACTTAGAAAAAACTGTTGAAAAGATATCAATAACTGCTAATAAATATGCCTATTCTCTCTTCCCTCTGAACTTTTTTGGAAAAAAAAATTACATATGTATATCAAAGGCATCCTTCTTTGAAATAATAGACAGGAGTAGATAGATTTTTACAAATCATATTCAGTGGAAGATCTTAATCTTGCAATCACACAAAAGAACGAAAAGTGCAGAGAATAAAAGAACCTATTGTTATCCATATTAAAAAATGATTTTGTTTGGTAGATTAAATGGTATTTTAAAGGCTCATCTTAAAGGTGCCTCCTATGCCTATGTTAAGTTATACAAGATTCATTCTGGATACAACAACTGTTCAATGATCCTCTGATTTCCAGAATTAGGGAAAATCCAGGAGAACAAGGAAGGGGCTCCTCAGAAGTGTTTGCCACTGTCATGGAAAATGCACCATGAACAATACAAGTGAAAGAGGGATTCTTTATAGATAGTGAAAACTTCTTTCAATATTCTTATTTGCAGATGACATTAAAACCATAGAATCAAGCCTCAGAGCTATATAATCTCTCTGTCTCTATTTGTCTATCTTTGTCTCTTTTTGTCTCTATCTTGCTTTCTTCTTCCCTCTATTTTTTCTCTTTACAATCTTTAAATTACATTTAATTTTATTTTCAAATAAAAATCAGCCTTCTCTTCTTCCCATTTCTCTCTTAACATTACAAAACCTCTATTACAAGCTTGTATAGTCAAGCAAAACAAAATTTCTTGTTTACCATGTCTAAAAAAATATATCTATCTCAATTTGTGCTTTGAGTCCAATACCTCTTTGTCAAGAGACGAGAAGCATGTTTAATTAGGAGTCCTTCAGAATTGTGGTGGATCGTTATGTTGCTCAGAATTTGCAAATTCTCTTTTAAAAAATTTATTTTGTTTTAATCAGCTAAGATCTGTCTTCTCATCCCCATCTCCCCACATTGAGAACATAAGAAAAAAAGTCCTATTACCAAAAAAAAAATGTTCAAAACAAATTTCTACGTTGGCCATATTCTAATACTTGTCTATAAATACATGCATGCCTACATACACACATACATACATATATTTCTCATTTCTTATTCTGAGTCCTTCACCTTTTTAACAGGAAGTGGATAGCGCTTTCTCATTAGACCTCCAGAATCCTAATTGGCCATTGTGATGAGAGTTCAACACAATATGTGTATATTATATCTTGTTCATGCATTCCTTATTTGTGGATACCTCCACAGATTCCCATTCTTTCCTTCAAAAAGAGCTGCTATAAATATTTTTATACTTGTTTTCAATTCAGTTAGTTTAGGAGTAATCCTTTCCCTATAGCTCTCCCTCCCTTCTTCTCCCTTTCCCATGCATTTTTGTACCCAATTCTCTCCCCTCCTCTTACCTCCTACCGTTGCTCTCTTGCTTGCTTTTGTTTTATCTAGCTCTCTTTTTCTTGCTCTCTCAATCTGTATCTTTTGTCCAATTCAGAGGGCAGTGAGTTTCCCCCTACACTATTGTCCTTTGTATGGATAGGTAGTTATGTGAGATAATTTTCTCTTAACTTCCTTCCTCCCTGCCTCCTCAGTGTTCTCTTTTTCCCCTCCCTTTCCATTCTTTTCTTAAAATCTTCAAAATATAACAGAACTGCTCCCTAGCTTTGTCTAATTGGATTCCCTTAATGATGAGGATAATAGGATTCAGAAGGGACATGTGTAATCTCATGTTTTAACATAAGCTTCTTAATCTTGAACAATAAGCAGCTTATCCTTTATCATTGTTCATTTATGTTTCCCTTTTTATGTTTCTCATTACTCTTGCCTTTGCATTTCCAAGTTTTTACACAGTTCCATTCTTTTCAACAGGAATGCTTGGAAGACTATCTCCTTAAAGGTTCATGCCTCCCTCTTCCCCATCCTTGTGCATCATACTGAGTTTTGCTGGGTAAAATATTCTTGACTGTAAGCACACATTTTTGCCATCTGGAATATTTTATTGTAAGTTCTCTACTGCTTTATTCTTGAGTATAAGTCCCCATTCTTTTCCATCTGGAATATTTTACTGCAAGTTCTCTACTGTTTTCTGGTAGTGGTTGCCAAAACATAGTTTTTAGTTGCTTCCAGTATATTTTTATTTTTTTAAAGCTTTTTTATTTTCAAAATATATACATAGTTTTCAACATTCATTCTTGCAAAACCTTCTGTTCCATTTTTTCTCCTTCAGTGCCTCTATCCCCTCCCTTAGACCGCAAGTAATCCTATATATGTTAAACATGTGCAATTCTCATATGCATATTTCCACAATTATCATGCTGCACCAGAAAAACAGATAAAAAAGGGAAAAAATGAGAAAAAAAGAAAGCAAACAACAACAAAAAGGTGAAAATACTATGTTGTAATCCACACTCAGTCTCCACAGTCCTCTTTCTGGTTACAGATGGCTCTCTCCAACATACCAGTATTTATTTTTTAAACCTGGGAACCCCAGATTTTAGTCTGGGACATTTCATTTTAGAATTTCTTTTGGGAAAAGACTGGTGGATTTCTTCTATTTTTAAATTTGTCCTCTGATTTTAAGAAATTTGGGCAATTTTCATTTAGATTTTCTTTAAGATTTAATAAATACAATGTTTAGATACTTTTTGATCATAGAATTATTTCTACCCAGTGAATCTTAAATTTTTTCTTCCCTGACATTTTCCAGGTCATTTTGGTATGAGATACCTCACATTTCTTATTCTTTGATAGTTTTGATTTTGTTTTTATATTTCTTGTTGCCTCATAGATTCAGCAACTTCTTTGGTCCATTCAAATTTTCAGGCAGTTTGTTGCTTGCTTAAGGTTTTCTACCTCTTGTGTTAAGCTTTTAATTCTCTTTTCAATTCCATAGTTCTCATTTCTTTTCCATTTTTTTTTCTTCAAGTACTCTCATCCTATTAACAGCATTTTTAACTCTTAAATCCAAATCTCTTGCTTTATCTCTGCCAGGAATTTAGTTGAATTTGTGCCCAAGATGTGTTTTTCTTGGACACTTTGCTTATAAATGTTTGGAGTCATTCTCTTTTGTGTTTGTGTCTTCAGCATCCCTGCCCCCATAACTTTCTATTTTGCCATTATATAAACTTTTTATGGTGTGGTTCTTCTTCTTCTTTTTTTTAAATTTGTTTAATCTTCCAGCGTACTTCCTGACTTGAGACTAGAGTTGAGTTCTATCACTTCTGGAGGGAAGGTCTGGACTAATTTCTTGCAGATTTCTTGGGATTATTAAGTATTGTTTTATCCCAGGATTTCAGTGCTTTTGGTGCTCTCAAAGACCCAGGGCACAGGCTGATTTCCACCCTCTCCTCTGTCTAAGCTCTGCAAATTCCTGTCCTGGGTTTTGGGTTTGTGCAAGAGTAGACTGCTGCTGGACTCTACCTCTCTCAACCAGCTAGAAAACTCTTAGCTCAAAGTAGTAGAATTGTAGGCTCCCCTTTGACCTGGGATTCTTTCCTTGGTTAATTTTTTTTTTTTGGCAATCTGAGCAAGATGCTTTGTGCCTGAGGTCTGAGCCACTTTATTGTTGCTGCTGGCTTCTGAATTTCCTCCTTTCTCCATAAGTGTATAAGGGCCTCCATACCCAGGAGGAATATTGGTCCATGCACAGGACCCCTTTTCACTCCACATTGAATCTGCCACTTGGTTCTGAGTAGTGGACAATAAAGTTGCCAGTTTGTATATGTCCCGGTTACAGTGCCCTACTTTTGCCTGGGCATATCCCAGTATGGCACATGCCAGAGTGCTGCAGCACTTCCCATGCTGAATTGTTCTAGTTCAACCCTATCTCCAGTGTCAGAAGACCTCCATGTCTATTGCCCAATACCAAGTTGGACTGGATGAATGATTTACTGTGACATTTTTTTCAGAGTTTTTCCATCAGGATTTGGTTTGGTACGTTTTCTAGATCTATTAGGAAGTTTGTGGAGGACTCACACTGCACTGTTTCCTATCCTCTGCCAGATTGATTCCCACTCTAGTTTCTCAAAGCAAATAACCAGCTACTCAAAGATTTGTGCACATAGAGAACATGAATAGATGAAGAGTGACTGATATTCAAATTGTTTGGTGCAGAAACCACGGGGCTGGTGCATTAGTGAATGATTTTTAAAGAGATTGCATATGGACAGTGAGCAGGGCAGAAAATGGAAGAGAGGAAGAATATGGGCTGGATTGCATTTAGGAAATAATTCCATGCTTATCATGAATCATGGCGATTTTTCTGAAAAGAAAATCATTATTGGAACATTGATAATAACAATGAACATTTGTATAACACTTAATGGTTTGCAAAACCTCTTATAGAGACTGTATGATTCTATCCTCATAGTAACCCTAGGAGCCTCTCTCTCTTTCTCTCTCTGAATCTCTCCATTTCCCTCTCTTCTCTCTCTCTTCATCTATCTAACCATCTGTCCATCCATCTATGTATTCAACAATCCATCTTTCTTTTTTTCCCATCTATTCATCTTTCTCTATCTATCTATCTATCTATCCATCTATCCATCCATCTATCTATCTATCTATCTATCTATCTATCTATCTATCTATCTATCTATCATCTTTCTATCTAGATGATCCAGGAGACAACTGAAAAATGAAATGAGCTGGTCATATAGTAGATAAACATTCAACAGATGGACAACCTAAATGTTGCTCTCATATTTACATAATTTTAAATACCCAAAGGATCACTTAGATCCTTTTTAGGGATGGGACACTTTTTGAGGATTCCTGAGAAGACATGGACAGGACACATAAAACAAGTAGGTGTAGATGGATTATTTTTGTGATCATCAGAGGGAGTGTCCACACAGATATGAATATTCATTCTTCAGATAGATAATCCTCTTCTTTCTTCTCTTCTTTTGTCTAAAAGATTATTTTGCAGAAAACTCACATGAGTCAAGCTCTCACATAGAGGTCAGAAGAAATGATAAAAGGACACTTTGAAGCTCTCTGAAGAATTTTGGAATCAATTGTGAGACATGGGAGATGCTGGCACAGGACTACCTAGTATGGTCTACCTGTATCAAAGAAAGTGTTGTGTTTTTCTTTCTAGATCTGATGTTTCTTGTGCAGTAAGATAACTGTATAGATATGTATACATGTATTGCATTTGTCATATAATTTATCCTATTTAGCATGTATTAGATTACCTGTCCTCGGGGGGTGGGGGGGGGGGAAGGCGGGGAAAAGCTTGAGAAAAAAAATTTTTTTGCAAAGGTCAATGTTGAAAAATCACTCATATGTTTTGTAAATAAAAAGCTTTATATAAAAAAAGTGTTGTCTCTATGAGCAAAGCAGAAAAAAATTGAGTTGTAAAAATTGAGAGATAGCTCCACTTCAAGTATTCATATGAACTAATTGTGCCCAGCCTGCTGTAGAGCCTTCTGGACTTATATTGTCTGATCAGCCACAATCGGAAATGTGCTTTCACCCCAACATAATGATTTTGGTCCTCTTTGTGAACAAAGAACAGCAATCACCCAACTTCCTATATAACAGCAACCCAGTTCCTGAAAGGCTAGATGAATTCTTGAATTGGAATTTTGAAATGTTCAATCTCAGTCTTGAAAAATACTGGAAATATGGTTGTGGTCTCTCTCTGTCTTAGTGACTGTTTTCTTGTTTTATGTTTTAATTAATGATTGAAGAGAAGTGGAGGGGAATCAGTCCCGACCAACATGCATATTTTATTCCCTAGGTTTTGCCAGTCTTCTCATGCTCCAAAGCTGGACCCCTACCAGAGTGTTCACATTTAATAAGAATTTGGAAGACTAGAAACTTTAGACATAAACACTCATTACTAAATGAAAATGATAGCAAATGTCCATCTGGCCTTTGGCCCATTTTTAGGTCACAAAAGGCTGCCAAAAAGCCAGCTGGCTTCCCAATTCCTTGGGTTTAAAGGTCCTCCAGGGCAGATGCTTGGGGGATTCTGCTCACTAGCCTGATGACATGCATTTGGAGACCAGCCACTTCTACACTTTTGAGTATTCTGTTGATTTGTGGTGTAGTAAGGCAAATGGGATGAGCCAGTTTCATGGACATCATCTTCTGTGGCACGCTTGTGGGTATTCTCCTTAGGTAGAACTTTGACATATTAGAGAATTTCTAAAAATGTTTGTTTGTTTGTTGTTATTTTTTGTCCTTAGTTCTCTAAGAGGACCTGACATTAGGGAGGTGATGCAAATAAATTGGATATCAGTGAGGATGGGCTGTGAAAGGTCACCTGCCTCACTTCAGAGTCAGTCATTTGGATCCAGTAGCCAGATATAGGTCAGGTTGACTGGAGATGGCCTTGGATGCAGTGG
Source organism: Myrmecobius fasciatus (assembly GCA_023553655.1). Lineage (NCBI taxonomy): Eukaryota > Metazoa > Chordata > Mammalia > Dasyuromorphia > Myrmecobiidae > Myrmecobius > Myrmecobius fasciatus. The sequence goes on from JAJPUD010003583.1 coordinate 123,211, forward strand.
GAAAATTTGGCCTTTTTAAAACTTCTTTTTATTAAAGCTTTTTATTTACAGAACATATGAGTAATTTTTCAACATTGGCCTTTGCTAATTTTTCCCTCCTTCCCCCACCACCTCCCTTAGATGGCAGGTAGATGGCAGGCAGGTAAAATATATGATAAATCCAATATATATATATATATATATATATATATATATATATATATATATATAAATACATATCTATGCAGTTATCTTGCAGTACAAGAAAAATTGGATCTAGAAAGAGAAAAAAAAACAATCTAAGAAGGAAAACAAAATGCAAGCAAACATCAACAGAAGGCATTAATGCTATATTGTGGTCCACAATCAGTTCCCACAGGCCTCTCCCTGGATGTAGATGGCTTTCTTCATCACTGAATGACAGGAACTGGTTTGAATCACCTCATTGTTGAAGAGAACCATGTCCATCAGAATTGATCATCGTTTAGTCTTGTTGTTGCTGTGTATAATGATCTCCTGGTTCTGCTCGTTTCACTCAGCATCAGTTCATGCAAGTCTCTCCAGGCCTCTCTGAAATCGTCCTGCTGGTAATTTCTCACAGAACAATAATATTCCATGACATTCATATACCATAATTTATTCAGCCATTCTCCAATTGATGGGCATCCATTCAGTTTCCAGTTTCTTGCCACTACAAAAAGGGCTTCCACAAACATTTTTGCACATTCCTTCTTTTAAGATCTCTTTGGGATATAGACCCAAAACCCTGGTCTTTTTAAAGCTAAGGTCTTTAGCAGGTCTCAGTTTGATTGAGGCTGCACCCATTTACTGATTAGGGCTAGTAACGTAAAAGGGAAAGACTTGAGGTCCTGTCAGAAGAGGAACAATTGAAGAAATTGTGGCTAAGCCTGGAACAAAGAAAATTGGAGGAGGGGAAATGGTTGCCATCTTCATATATGTACAGGACTTTCATGGAAAAGAGAGATTTGAGTCTTATTCCCAAAAGGAAGAACTAGGACTGGTAGGAGAAGATTCAGGTTCAGTTTGAGAGGAAAAAAATCTTTTTTGTTATCACAGCTATCTAAAGTAAAATAAATTGCCCTGATAAGTAGTGAGTTCCCCATAACTGAAAATATTCATAGAGTGATTTGACCGTCACTTGTTTATAGGAGCAAATAGAAAGTAGATACTAATTGTTATTGTTTCCGTATCTATTCTCATGAGTAATAAGACATTCTGCTTAACTCAAGGCATTTGCATGGAAAGGATGTTTCATTTGTCTACTCAGGATGCAAAGTAAGGTTTGTAAAATTTATGGCCCTCCTCTCTCAACTCCCACCATAGAAGGCAGCTACCTCTCCTCAGAGCTCTCACCTGATGAAGGGATGAGGGCTAAATGGGGTGGGTGATTGATAGAGTTACATTATCGAACCATACTCATAAACCAGGCTTTTGAAATGGACACATTTCCCTACTTTGTCATCCTAAAAGAGCTATTAAAGGGGGAATTATTAGTACCTCATCCCCTCCACTAAGCAACATCCTTTTTGTTAAGGACCCTGGTGATCAGCCTGAGGAATGTCAGTACGGGTCATCCTATTTGCTTTGTGCATAATTCAGAAATTATCTTGGCCATAGTCTGTGTGTGTACACCCTAGATGGTCCTAAACTTCTACATAGCTTCCTGTGCTGAAAATCAGAACACAGACTAATCCAGACCAATATGTTTAAAATCAAAAATGGAAAGTATTGTTTCCCTCCATTCTTCCCTTATTTCCTCTGTAAGACATTTCAAGCAATATCCAAGACAATTTTAATGACTTACACTTTTTTTCTTGTTCAGTTGTTTTCAGTCTGATTTTTCATGACTCTATTTGAGGTTTTCTTGGCAAAAATACTGGAGTAATTTTGCTATTCTCTTCTCCAGCTCATTTTACATATGAGGAAACTGAGGCAAGCAGGATGAAGTGATTTGCCCAGAATCACATAGCTACTATGTGTCTGAAACCAGATTTGAACTCAGGGAGATAAGTTTTCCTGGCTACAGATCCTGTACTCTATCCATTGCACCACTTAGCTGCCCATACTAGCTTCTCTTACTAAGAAAATACTTTGAAAATATAGTTCTGCCATATTCATCCTCAACAGTACATTTTTACATACTCCTTCCAGTCACTCCTACAAAGTTCAAGCAGAAATTCAGGAGCCATATATTCTCATATTTATTTCCAAATATGCCATTAATAAGAGTCATTTCTCCTAAGTGTGAGCAGTGCCAGAAATGCTTTGTGGAAAAATTCTTCCTTCAGCATCTCTCAACTTCAATCTCCCTCAAGAAAGTAATTATTTGGGGGGAAAGGATGAAGAGGTCACTAGGAAAGGAGAACATCTAGAATTGGATCCAATAAGAAATCTTGGGGTAGGGACAGGACAGATTTATTTATTCTCCTAGACCACTATGTTCCATGATATGATGGTAAGCATGCAGGTTTTGGGATGAGCCTTTGAGGTCATTATTTATTCTCTAATGGCCAACAGACTGGTCCATTTTCAGCCCAGTAACAATGTAGGAGATTGTGTAGAACCTTTTATTTTGAGAGACCCCACAGTCTACTTCCTAGTTATCAAAAGATGAACTCTGCCTGATTGTGAATTAATATTCATATGCATATAAAAATATTCATATGCAAGAAGATGTCTCAGTAAGAAAAATAGGGAGCAGACAAAGGGAAACAGTAATCAGCCCTCCATCAGACAATATTAGGAGAATCACGTTCAAATTGTAAAAGCATGAGATCATGAATTGAGAGCAGAAAGAGGCCTCCGAGACTGTCTAGTCTAATACTCTTTCCACAGGACACCATAATTTAGAAAGGACATTGACAGGCCAGAAAGCATCTGGGATGGAAACTGTGATAATTATATTAAAAGATAACATTTCCATAACACTTTAAGATCTGCATGCTAAGTCATGCAAAACTTAAAGGAACAGATCTTGATTAGTCTAAAGGAATAATTCATCTTCATCTATACCATCTCTATCTAAACCTAAATATCCACAGATGGGAAGGGAGATAAAAAAGGCTGAGGGCTTAGCTTAAGAAAAATTAGAGTGGGAAATGCCAATCTGAAATTAGAGGAAGCTTCCCAACCAATTGATCCTGGGAGATTTCTATTAATGAAAGGAGCTTCCTTGCCAGCTAGTTAGCTTCATGTCCGTAGAATTTAATTATTAACCATGTAACTACTTATGAAAAGAGATCTTACAGCAGTAGGCAGTGTTCATGGTTTGGTGGAGAAGCATGTGCTAGGTAACTTTTGTGGTCCTTCCCCATTCTTTGTTTTTATAACAAAGGGCTACTGTTGGGTGTTTATTTGGGATATTTCCTCTTGCACCCAATGGTTTAGGTCAGCAGTCAGTGATCTGAGCAATCATAAATGGACCTCTCTGTGCCTTAGCTTCCCCTGAGTGCCTGTTTGTGGAAAGATTCTTCCCTGAGCATCTCTGCTCCTCATCTTCCCTCACTTGTTTGGGGGGGGAAGGTGAGGAAGTCATTGGGAAAGGAGAGCATCTGGAACTGGGATCTGTCTACCAAGTTCTGCTATTCATAAAGAATGTATTATGGCAGCTTGACATGGAGCTCTGCATCCTTTGCAAATGACAAATAGATTATTTAATTACTATTCTGCACAGACAGGGAACTAGCCCATGCTAAATCTTAAAACTAGCTAATTCTGGTAAAGTATCTGGTTATGATTTCTATCACACTCCTAATCTACTGGCCTTCATCTTGACCATTTTGCTACCAAGAAGCCTATCTCTTTGATAGATTTGTCCTGGGCTTGATCAGTGAGCTATCTCCATATATATTGTTGGTGGGACAAACTTACCTCTTTGTTATCTCTGCTTTCCATGTTTATAAATGCCCCAAAAGCAATGAACAGTGATTGTCTTCTGTCTGGATAGCGGCTGCTCATCGTTATTAGCATCTTACTTGGAGTTCTAAGAAGCTGCTGCTTAGGATGCTCCATGTTGTTGCAAATGGAATGCTCTGTGTGTGTGTGTGTGTGTGGTGTGTGACTTACAGAGCATTATTGGGGACAAGAGGGTCAAAACTTAGCTGCAGGTATAGAAGGTGTGTCTCAAAACTTAATCCTACCTTTAATAAGCTAAGTAACCATTGTGCCTAAGTGAACAGGGCTGCAAATATAATTTACTCTAATACCAACCTGATCAAGTGAGATGAAGACCTTTTAAAGTGCTACATAAATGTCAAGTGTTATTATTATTATTATTATTACATGGGATGCCTAAGAATTGGGCTCATTCCCTAGTCAACCCTTAATGGCCTTTAAGTTAAGTAGCCATCCAACAGTTTGAAATCATGTTGTTCTTTGTCCTGTTTTCCTTTTTTACTTATTCTGACACTTATCTGGCTTCATGCCCTCATATCTGTCTCAAACCTAGAATGAATATTTTTGTTTGCCAATTTTTTGCTGCACTAAAGAGTTCTTCCCTCAGTCACAGCTTCCTGCTTGTTGTTTACCTGGATTTAATGAACAGTTTAGCTTGTCTCTCTGTCTCTTTCTCTATCTCTTCCTGTCTCTATGCTTGTCTGTTTCTCTCTCTTCCTCCCTCCTTCCATCCCTCCCCTCTTTCTTCTTCTCTCTCTTTGTCTTTCTCTGTTCCTCCCGCCCTTTTCTCTTTCTGTCTGTCTCTCCCTGTTTCTTTATCTCTCTGTCTTTGTCTATGTCTGTCTCTTCTCCCCCCTTCCCCCTTCCATCCCTATCTAGTCACCCATGCATCTACCCATATTGATGTCATCTATGTATCTATCTGTTATTGTTTGTGATGGGCTCTAACATCTGATATAGTTTTAGAAATTCAAGAGATTGTTTGAAAGAGGACAGTGAGAGAGAGAGAGAGAGAGAGAGAGAGAGAGAGAGAGAGAGAGAGAGAGAGAGAAATAGAGACACAGAGAGAGAGAGCACAAAAATGTGCCGTTCTCTTCTTATATTCTGGAAAATTTATATTATATAAGATTTTAATAAAGGTTTCCCACAGAGAAATCCCACGAACCCCAGATATTCAGCTAAACAATTTTGGCAGCCTGAAAGCAAAGTATATTGAGAAAGATATGAGTAGCTATGAACATTCTATAAAATTTGAGTGAAGCCAAAATACAAGGGAACACAAAACAGAAGCTTGGGGTAGGATCTCCTCCCCAGAGTTCTTAGATGTGTCAGGCAATCTTAAAACAAAAATGCTTTAGGTGCAGCTGGGCCTGGAGGAAGCAGAAATATCTTGGAATTCTTACAGTTAGTGTAGTCAAGCAACATTCAGGCTATGAACAGTCTTTGATCATATAAGGTTGGATTTAAAGAGTATAACATTTTCACCAAGTAGCAAAATAAATTGTCCTTTCCCCCTGCCTTTATTATCCATCTATTTCTCTTTTTATTTATTTTTATTTTTTTTATCCATCTACTTCTATGATTTGTGGAGTGTATTTGTAAGAGAACTAATCTTGCAGACTCTTGTCATGGAATAATTCAGAATGAAAAGATCTAAAGCAGCAAACCTAAAACTTTGGACTCAGGCCCCCTTTATACTTTTACAAATTATTGCTGCAAGGAGCTTCTATTGATGTGGGTTTTACATAGACGTATACACACAATGCAGATGTGTATGAATATGTTATATTAGAAATGAAAGCATTTTAAGATTATCATGAAGACAGTGTTGACGTTGTAGGCTCTCTGAAAGTGTGGATAAGCCTGACTCCAGTGGCTGACACACCAAACTTTGAGAACTGCTGACCTGAAGTATGTTTGTGTTATTAGATTTTGAAGCAACATAGTCTGAATATTAATAAATATTTGTTTTTAAAAATCTCTAACAATAAAAAGGACTATTCTGTTCAGGCCTCAAGTTTAATATTGAGAGAGAGAAAAGCAAAGATGAAACTTGTACTCCCTTCTTGTGTTCACATGGCAAATTCAACAGAGTAATCTGGAAAGAACTCACTTTTTAAAAAATATCTCCTTTTTACATATGAGTCAGGAGGCCCTTTTCTCAAAATGCACCTCACCAAAAGACATTGGACTCACACAGATTGAATCTGATCCTATGGGTTTAACTCAAAGGGCATTATTTATATTTTACTCCAATGTGATCTCAGGAATAAAGCTTGGGTAGAGTTTTTTTCCCTGTTTCTACCAAAATAGATGGTAATGGATAATGGGTTTTCAACTCTTGCTCAGTATGTTTTATTATGGGGTATGCTCCATCCCTGTCATCCTCTTCCTTCTTATATGCACGTTTTAAAATTCTCAATATCCTAATTTTGATTATATTGCATTGAAAAGATTTTGTACAAATGAAAAAAATGCAGACAAGATTAGAAGGGAAGCAGAAAATTGGGAAAAATTTTATATCTAAAGGTTCTGATAAAGGCCTTATTTCAAAAATATACAGAGAATTAACTCAAATTTATAAGAATACAAGCCATTTTCCAATTGATAAATGGTCAAAGGATATGAACAAATAATTTTCAGATGAAGAAATTAAAACCATTTCTGTCATAAGAAAAAATGCTCTAAAGCACTATTGATCAGAGAAATGCAAATTAAGACAACTCTGAATACCATTACACACTTCTCAGATTGGCTAAAATGACAGCAACAGATAATGATGAATGTTGGAGAGGATGTGGGAAAACTGGGACACTATTACATTGTTGATGAAATCGTGAACTTGTCCTACCATTATGGAGAACAATATGGAACTATGCCCAAAGGGCTATCAAACTGTGCATACCCTTGATCCAGCAGTGTCTCTACTGGGCTTGTATCCCAAAGAGATCATAAAAGAGGGAAAGGGACCCACATGTACAAAAATGGCAGCTCTTTTTATAGTGGCAAGAAACTGAAATCTGAGTGGATGCCCATCAGTTGGGTAATGTCTGAATAAATTATAGTATATAAATGTTATGGAATATTATTGCTCTGTAAGAAATGATCAGCAGGACGATTTCAGAGAGGCCTGGAGAGACTTGCATGAACTGATGCTAAATGAAGTGAGTAGGGCCAAGAGAACATTGTACACAGCAACAGCAAGATTATGTGATGATCAGTTTTGATGGACTTGGCTCCTTCCAACAATGAGGTGATTCAGATCAATTCCAAAAGACGTGTGAGGGAGAGAACCATCTACACCCAGAGAGAAGACATGAGGACCGAATGTGGATCACAACATAGTATTTTCCCCTTTGTTGTTGTTGTCTGCTTTTTTTTTCTTATTTTTTCCCTTTTTGATCTGATTTTTCTTGTGCATCATGGTAAATGTGGAAATATGTATGGAAGAATTGCATATGTTTAACATATATTGGGTTACTTGATGTCTGGGGAGGGGGTAGGGGAAAGGAGGGGGAAAATTGGAACACAAGATTTTGCAAGGGTGAATGTTGTTTTGAAAAAAAAAACTATTATTAAAAAAATAATTCTCAATATTCTTCAAGGCTCAACTCAACTGCCTACATGAATTTCCCCCTGATTCCCAAAGCTACTCGTGTCTTCTAAAATATCAAAATAACTTATTTTATGCATATTTCTCTAGCCAACTGAGGAGTTGGATGAATGGAGTACAGCATGGTTATGTGAACAAGTGGTCCAGTTTCTAGATCTCTTTGTTACTGACTTATCTCCTGATTAATTCTCTCTCTGGGTTTCAGAAAAATCATCTCCAGTACTTAGAAAAGTTCCCAATATTTAAAAAAATTTTAGTAAGTGAATGTTGATAGATAACTTAAATGGCTTAGTGATTACTAAATTGCAAAAATTCCTCCTTTTCTCCTCTTCCTCCCTCCCCTCCCCTTCCTTCCTCTCTCTTTCCTTTTCTTCACCTCTTTTCCTTTCCTCTCCCCTCATCCTGACTCCTCTCTGTTTGCCTGTTCCCTAACCTGTATTGAGGAAAAAAATCTCTCTTTTTCTGGGTTTTGCCTTTCACTTTCTCAGATTTGAGCTACACACGAGCTATGGATAACCTTGGACTAAAATAATTGTTGATGGCCTTCCTTTTGATATAATCTAAAAGTTCCTACCCTGCAAGTTTTTTTTAAAAGAAAGGCTTCAATTTATAGGCTACCATGACTCCATTTGGGAAGAGGGAAGTTGTAAAATCTCTCCTTCTCAAAGGTCAAGGAGAAAATCAGAAATAAAGCACTTGGAGAAGTAAAAGGAAGCAGAGTTTTCCCCTGAAAACATTCTAAAAAGGGAAGCGGGCAATGTAACAAAGACCTGTTGCCTCAATTGAGAAGCTCACGATATTCTTTATTTCCCATTGTAATTTACTCTTGTTTGTTCACCCAACAGTCTGGAGGAAATGAAGGGAGGGGATGCCAGATGTGGGGGACAGTACATTAAAATCCATGGTATTGAGAGATGGAGTATTTTTACAAGAAGGAGTTAAGTGTCTCTGGTTTGAAGAGTATGGGAGGGAGATATAAAATCAAAAAAAACCTAAAAGGGTAAGAGAGGCCAAAGTTTTAAAAGTCAACAGGATTTTTATTTGATTCTGCAGATAGTTAGGAGTGAGGTCTTTCTGTCAATATCTCTGGAGGAGAGGTTGTACTCTGCAAATACCTTAAATCAAGGTGTCCCAAAGTTTTTAGTGTGGTTTTCAACTATCAAAATTTAAAACTGCACTAGGACTTTTGGAACACCCTATCTTACATGACATTTCCTTCCCCATAGATTGTAAGCTCCTTGAGGGTAGGGGCTGTTTCACTTTTGTCATCAGATTCCCAGCACTGAGTATGATACCTGACATGTATCATGTGATTAATATAAGTTTTATTTTTTATTGGTTAATGAAATGAATTATTTTTATTAGTTTTTGGTTAATTGAATGAATTAACAGAAATGCACAAGATGCGACACATTCAAAGGATCCCATGAACAAATTCAGGACCAGAAGCACACAAACAGACTATTGGTTCTACTTCTGAGAAGGAAACTGAGCTTGAAGATGCTGTTGGAAGCATCACCCTGGTGAATTACTCATTCCTATAGAATTTTAAGTTTCTCCAATGTTCAGAGTATCATTGTGTGGTTTAAACTTCCCTTAGATAGTAAGCACTATGCAGATTACTGAACAAGCAAAACCTTTCTCTTCTTATCGGGCTTGCTTTGCTTTCCATAAATAGGACTCTTTTTAGGAAATAAGTAAATTGTTTTTTTTTTTTCTTATCCAAAAGCTGCACCACGTTGAGAAATCTTGCATTTTAAGGCTGATGCCCAATATAGAACTTGCTAATTCAGGATTACTGATAATATTATTTGCAAACTGATGCAGCTCAAAAAATCTCACTTCTCTGGTTAGAAAGCTAGATTGGGGATTATACTGCTTAAGAAATGAAAAATCTCTTTTCCCTGTGGGATTTTGAGGTTCAGTAACAGTATGTTCTAACTCCTCCATATGTAAGCTTAGGAAAGAACTTTGGAATATTGAACACAGAAAATGACAGCTATAAAGGGCACTAGAGTCATTTAGTGCACCATTTTTTATTTGTTTTGGCAAATGAGGAAACCGAGGCACAAATACCCATTCTTCCCCAAACAGTGAAGATTTTTGAAGGCAAGACCTAGATTTATGCCTTTTCAGTTTTCCCCTGACTTTATACTGATAGTCAGGGCTTCAATCTGATATTTCCCTCTTTCCTTTTCAGCATTGTACTTGACATAGCAACTCATCAAACACTTGCTGATGGAACAGATAATTAACATCTCATTTTCCCAACCTTTAGCCCAAGAGATACCTTCAGATGCTTTCCCGCTCTCTAGAGTTCCTCTTCCAACAAGTGAATCAATTTGTCACTCTGTCCCCAAGCTGTGCAAAGCTGGTGACCTTATTTTCCCATGAACTTTCTGGCAGGGCCCAATTTCCATCTTATCTCAGTTCTTGATGTTTTAAGAATTTCATTCTTTAATTATTTTTTCATTCTTGTCATCACCTCCTAAGACTAGCATGTACTTTGCTGACAGGAGTGTCAACACCAAAAAAGCTGGCTTTTTATTTTTCCCACTTGAGACCTTGGAGCTTGAATGAAGTTCTTATTGCCAAGTCTTCTATTGAACATAGAATCAGAAGGAGCTATGCATAAAATATCTTGGAGGCAGAACAGAATCACACAAACCTCACTCTGATGGGGAGAGGAACTAGAGGGGCTGGGCCACTTCTCTATGGACCCTCTCAATATATAGGAAACCTGTACACACTAAGAAGTATCAGTTAATTAAAAGCAGGACTCATAGCTTCACTTCTGAGGTGTGAAGAAGTTCAATTGTCAAAGTCATTTTCAACCCAAGTACATGAAGAGCAAAAAATATCTTTCCAAGAGACCTGCTATCTTATCTTGCTATCTCATTACTATGGGGAACAACATGCAAAAAAAAAAAACAATGAAAGAAATTCTATGAAGAACAGACAGCATCCCAAATCAACACATTCTTTGATCCTTTATTGCTTTAGTAAATTTGTTGGCCCAAAAGAGTGCAATTAAAAAAGTTGGAAAACATGATTTAGGATTTAAAAAAGATGATTCCTAATAGATGACTTAAATTTACTTCAGGATCAGAAGTGTGTGGTTAGAAAAAAAAGATGAAAATCAACACCAAATTTTTGAGACAAATCTGGATTAAGGAAAAAGAGATATATTCCGCGACTACAAAGTTTCAGTGGATCTGTGGCTTAACTGGTTTGGGTATTCCTTATGCTGAAGCAGATGGCAACCATCCCTTGTGACTCTTGTCTGTATCTTTGATAATATTTGCCACAGGAGACCCAGACAAAGAGATGGCTGGGGATCTCCATACTTTCTCCTGGTATCTGTTAGATATCCCTTGCTTGGACTCTATTTTTGCCCATTCAGTTCTCATATGACAATTTTTATTGTGTTCATTTAATTTAAGTTTTCCTCTCATTAGATCGTAAGTTTCTTGAGGACTGTCTTTTACCTTTTTTGTGTGTGTCCTTAGCACATGCTTGGTACCTAGTAGACTCTTAATATACATTGATTGATTGCTATTACTTCCTGTTTGTGTCATGCTGCAGCCTGCTTATGCCCATCATGTACCTTTCCACTGGCCTCTGAGTGATGATCATTTTCCATCCTTTTGGGATTGTAGTGTTGACTCAGAAGCATATAACAACAATAAAAAAAGAGTGATTTGAAAAAAAAAAATCTATTCTTTATGCCTGGAAGTTGAGGATCATTAAAAGAAATTTGCAGTTTCCCAAGAGCAATGCAATTTGTTCTCTTCTTCTTGGCCCTTTTGGGATCCAATTCAATATGCATTTCTAGCATCTGTCTGGTATTTATATGCGGGTGGATGAGCTCTATGGTCTATCCATTCCACTTCAGGTCACAGTCTAGACATACTAGGCACTCTTTATCTATTGGGATTTTTTTCATTGAATGGACAGTAAAGCCAAACACGCAAGAAATTTGTCTAGTTACACATTATTAATATCAAAGGATAAAGCAAAGTCAGGCATCAGTCTGGGGCATAACAATGTAGGACTCTTTGGTTCTGATTTGGGACATGCTCTAGTACCTGTGAGGTCCTGTTAGTTTCTGGGACTTAGACTAACCTAAATGGATGTTGAATATTGTATCTTATACTCTTCTGATCTTGAGAATAAACAAAGGAGCTAGAGTCCTTTACAAATTTGTCAGTACCAAGTAGGCATATTCCAGATACCTTGAAATTACAAGTCAAAAGTTAGCCCATGTAAACATCAGCTGACATAATGTTTTTGGTGCTCAGTCACTGTACCTTAGTATTCTTCAGGCAATCTTCTTGTTTTTGTCTGTGGGATGTTTTTGTCCTTCAGGGAAAAGGGGTTAAGTGTGACCAGAATACCGCAAGGGACTGAGATGAGAAAAAAATACTTTATTAGCTTTGACCTGACCTATTTAAACAAGCCATTGATTTTGAGAAATTGGAAATGGATAAAACTAAAGACATTGGCTTTTATTGAGAGTTGACCATTGGTGACTTCTAATATTCTTTTTGGCTTTAAAAGCCCGACTTCATAAAATTAAAAAAAAATAAAGGAAAGGGAAAAAAAGCAGAAACAGTAATTGGAAAGCTCACAGTATGCTGCTGAGCTTCATCTGGCTCTGCCGTTTGGGAGCTGTGGCAAAGCAGTAGGTGTGTGTTTGCAGTCAGAAGGAATCACCAATTAGGGTTTTAAAAATAGAGATTTCTGGGTTTTGTTGTGAAAGTCATAAGGAAGTCTGGAGATTAAAAGCCCAGAGAATTATAGAATCTCAAGTTCAAAAGTAAGCTAAACAGTCTTACAGTTCAATTTTCTGTATAACTTTGTTGACAGTTTCTGCTTAAAGACTTTCTGTGATAGGGAGTTCATTACTTTTCAAGGAAGCCAATTCAATTCAATTCAATTATCAATTACTAACTACCTACTATGTGCCAGGCACTGAACTAAGCATTAAGAATACAAATAAAAAAATAGCATCTATTGTCTATGCAGAGCTTCTTAATTTTTTTCCATTCATGATCCTTTTTTGCCAGAGAAATTTTATATGACCTGGTTGTAAAGGTACATAAAATTGGCATACAAAGAAAACATTTACTGATAATAAATTATAATTTTGTTACCTCCACATTCAGTAATGAAACTCCACATGGGCTCATGAACCACAATTTAAGAAGCTGGGGTCTATAGTGCTGCCTTATGGGATCAAGTGGATGATTGTTCATAGTGCTGCCTTATGAGATCAAGTGGATGATTGTTCAAGTTCCTAAATATCCACGTCATGTCTGACCAACTCTTCCATGAATAAGATCAATGGCAAAGGCATGTGTATCCCTCTTTTCATGGATTCTTTCTTTTCCCTTGCCCTTCTTTAATCAGTCTTCTCAGATATTTTCTATGCTAGTTTCCTCGTTGTTGTCTTGGGAGCTGTGGCAAAGCTCTGTCTTCCCTCTGGAACCTTCTGATACCATGGTGATAAGTCACAAAATGGGCAGAAATGAAACTCTCCTCCAGCAGATTTTAGTAAGAATTTGGTGGGAGTTAGCAGTTTTGTTTCCACCACCTGCACATACAGACACTTGCAAAAATATATTCTTGCATATACTCAGATTTAGTTGAATTACTAACAAATATAAGGACACATATCTAGAACTTAAAAGGATTTCACAAAACATCTAGTCTAACTCTAACATTGTACAGATAAACTGAGGTCCACATAGGTAATAAATAAATAGGACCCTGGTTCCAATCCAGAATGGTTAACTCCAAGCCATTTTTTTCTTTGTACTATCCAATGTCATAACGATAATAGATCTTTTCATTTGTAAAACTTAGGACCTAGTGAAAACAGAGAAGGTGAAATAGATGTGAGAGATGTTATGGAAGAAGAATGGAGAAAACTTAGTTGTGTCCTTTTTTGTACCTTCATATCTTACTTTCCAACAGAGCTATTTGTGCCAACATAATTCTCTACCAGATTATATGCCTACTGAGGCAAGGGATTGTTTTTGTTTTTTCCAACACACCGATCTGTACACAGAGGAATTTAGCCAAAGCTCTGAATGGAACTCTGTTGTATTTTATGTTGCTATGATTTTAGGTGGGTGAGGGACCACTTGCCATTTTATAAGGAAACTTGTATGAAGTTATATCAAAACCAAAGGAGAGGGTCTCACCAGTGATGGACATTCAACAACAAACATAATAGTTTGTTGCCAGCATCTCAAGGTGATAATACTCCAAGGAGCTGCAACATCAGGAGGGAAAGATGTCTGGTATCAAGAACATTTCTATTCATTGCTCCCTTCCCCCAGGGGACAAAGTTATAGACAGAATGGGCTTATTTTGTGACATATGGAGGAATAGAAATGCAGAGAAAGTTCTCCTCCTACCAGGTGATAGCTTCACCTATTTTTGTGTCTTCATAAAAGACTGATGACTTGAATTCATTTAGAGCAGCAAGATGATGTTTAACTATTTCTTTCTCCAATATTCTTGGGCTTCAACTTCTTGTGAGCACTTTTTGTTCTCTTCTCATCAATTTTTTAGCAAGGAGCAAGAAAAGAGTTTAGATGTCCTTCCTTCTCTCATTTGGCTGTTAACTTCACCTTATCTACTCCAAGTGATAAGGTCCTGAGTAACTAGATGGGATTGATAGAGAAAGGCTGAAGAATTGATAAGATTATAATACTCCCCGGGGCGAGCAGGGAAAGGGCACTGATTGAGATCAGCTCAGTCTTACAGTTTCACCTGGAGGTCTTGAGAAACTCTACCTTATTGTATCCAATCAGAGAGTCAAGTTATGATGTCAACACTCCTCCCTCTGGCTTAAATTTCCCCCATAAATCTGTCTATAATGTATGTCATCTTTGTTGAATCCCTGTTGGGATTATCTCACCATCTCATTCTGTTTTATGGCTTCTTCTCACCCCTTCCCCTATACTTCATGATGTCTTTTTTCTTCTTCCTCCCCTTCCTTTCCCAGCCTAGTGATGTCTTCCTCCTTATTTCAGCTAACTAACCCTTTTAAGATGATAAACTCCTCTATGGATTTAGTTTGACAGCTAATGGCATACTCCCACCTCATGGCGCATTCCCTTTCTCCTGGTTTATTATGAGTTCCACTGGGGAACTTGTCTTTTCCTTATTAGTTGTTGAAATTGTTAATAGTTTGCTAACTATATGGTTTTTTTTTTAAATTTATTTCAAATTTACAACTCTTTGGTGTCTATTTTACCTCTTGATTTTGCCCCTAATCTTGTGAATAAAGGTCCTTTTTGGCAAAGAGAATGCCCTTGTGAATTCTTCACATGTACCTTGTGCCTTATATTCAAACTAGGAATTGCTACCAAACACCATTATTTAGTGCCCAATCTCCTAACATGGTTCACATCCCCCCCTTTTTAAAATTTCCATTTATCTTTTAAAGAGCAACAGTTTCTGTAGTATAGAGGCTGGAAAGCTGTTTCTGGAGTCAAAAAGAACTGACATCAAATCTGGTCTCAGGCACTTAGTACCTATGTGAGTCTAAGTAAGTCACTTCAGTGTTGTCTGCCTCATTTTGATCATTTATAAAATGGGGTAATATTAGCATTTACTTTTTAAGGTTGTTGTAAGTATTCAAAGATTTCCACAAGCAACACAGTGCCTGGTATATAATAGGCACTTAATAAATTCTTGTTTCTTTCCTTTCAACCTTGGGAAGTATGTTTTGATTTGAACTCAGGTATTTCTGACTCAAGCCCCAGCACTTTTTATACTGTTATGTCCTTTTTTTAAATTTAAAAAAATATTTTTTCAAATAACATTTAAAAACATTTTAACATAATTTTTAATAAATTTGAGCTCCAAATTTTCTCTTTCCACCCCTTCCCCCTCTCCTTAAGAAGACAAGACAATTTAATATAGAATATATGTGTTCAGTCAAGCAAGACATTTCCATATTAGCCAAACTGAGAAAGAAAACACCAATAAACTCCAAGAAAAAAAAAAAAAGGTTTGGTCTGCATTCAGATGCCATCAGTTCTTTCTTTGGATGTGGGTAGCATCTTTCATCATGAGTCCTTTGGAATTCTTTTGGATCATCATTTGACAATAATCTAGGGTCTTCTTTTCAAGAGCTGCTGTGTAACCACAGATCCCTTGGGCTGTATTTATGAAGTTGATTTAAAAAAAAGACAAAATACAGTCCCTTCCAGTTCTAGATCTTGGATCCCAGTATTGTTCTCAATGATCAGGATATTTACTCTAGTAACTCTCAGTTCTCTTGCCAAGTGGATCAGACAGCTATGGCCACAATGATGTTGATAGTCTGATGGGGGAAGCTCTTTGCTATTTGAAGGGATCAGGCAAGCCATCATGGAGAAAGTGACATTGGAGTGGAACTCTAAAGAACAGAGTGAGTGGAGACACTTTAACCATAGGATTTATCTCCAAATATGAGCCAAGGAACTATTGCAAAGGCAGGAAAGCAAGAAAGAAGGGAGCCAATTATTACAGTTGATGTCTAGAGTATAGCATAATGGCTTGGAAATAATGTTGAGAGGTAGATGGGTATGTGGCTGCCACCAGTCCATCCTAGATTTTGGTTCTTGGGATCAATTTTAATTATCCAAATTCTCTTCCACAAGAATGCCCCACCATCAAGTCTTTTCTTCCTCAGGAATGTTGAGTTGGTTCTGAGCCCAGAAACTAGATCTGGGGATTGCTTGGAGATGTTCTCCATCTGTGAGGTATGCAAAGTGTGTTCACAGTCACTGTGATTACAACCAGAATGATGGCGAAGCTTGATGGTGTGATCAGAAGGGAGATGGAGGGAGGAAAGAGAGAAAGACAGAGACAGAGACAGAAAGAGAGGAGGGAGGGAGAGAGAGAGGAGAGAGGGAGGGAGGAGAAAGGAGCCAAGAAAATTCCTACATATCCTCACCAGCTCTACCTACCATAAACTAACTTCCTCTATGCCATCCTCTCCCCAAATCCTCACTACTTGGATATTGTATAACACATAAGTAGAATAAATTAGATTGCATCACTAATGCACCTTCTATTCAGTTACAAGGCTGGTGTAAGAGAACAGCAGGTTCTGGTAGATAGAACTCTTGACTAGGATTGAAAAGCCTCCTATCTCCCCCTCATTTCTGCTGCTGAATGCTCTTCTGACCTGAGTTGTTTAACATTTGTCTTGCCAACAGGAAAATCTCAACATACTTTCTAGCCATTAAAGTGGGCTTCCAAGATGGTCCTCTAGTCGCAGCTTGCATTTATGGAAACACCAGGTACAGGAAAGCTATGAATGAACACATTTGTTTAAAGACAGGCTCAACTGTTGAATTATAAATACATATAGGTGTTGAGCAAGTGTGGTTGTCATAGCTAAAGGCAGATCAACTGCTAATGTCTGCAGCAGGGAAGGGGTTTAAATTTCACACATTAGATTCCTGCTTATTTTTCGATTTTTCAAGGCTAATCAATTGTTTACTTTAAATAAGGGGATTTTCCTTCAGGAAAGTTAGCAGAGCTCAGGAGTGTTGGGTTTTCCATAAGTATGCTTGAATTTCGCAGCTTGAAATGAGGCTCAGTCATTCTTTTCATTTGCTCACTTCAGTGATCTGGGTAAACACATTTGATTCATGAATTTGTGCAACTATGTGCTATGATAGAAAGAAATGTAGACTTGTGTAGAGGCAGAAGAGCTAGATTCAAACCCTGCCTTCTTAACTGATTGCCTCAATCAGGTAATCTCTGGGAGCCTCAGTTTCTCTTCTCCAGAGCTGGAAGAATCATTCTGTCTCTTTACTTAGTTATGTTTAGAACAGAGTTTTTAACCTTTTGGAAATGTTTTTTCAGTGTGATTATTATTAAATCAATCAATTATATATAACACACACATATACATATATATGTATACACACATATATAATTATTAAATGGAATTGAAAAAGTAGTACCAACATTTTAGTGTATTCATTATTTTTACCACGACCTCCTCCTCTTTAATTTTTTCTTTATTCCTTCCTCCTTTTTTCCCTCTGGATTTCAGTGTTCAGGTTTTAATCATAATGAATACATATCTACTTATGTTTAAATGCTTTAACAGAATAAGTGGATAAGTTCCCTGAGGTATCTACTTGATCATGATTGAAGTGTTCTTGATTTTACCATTTGTATGTTCAACTCACTACAACTCATATATAAAACTTCACCTTAAAATCAGAGGCCAAGAAAACTTGTTCCACAAAGGTTTGTTTTTGCCAATATAAACAATTCCTCCACCCCCAGTTACTTTATCAACTGGTTACATGATGTGGTCTCAATGTCCTTTACTTCCTGACTTCTGTCTATGTTTTCTTTTCTTTTTTTCTTTTTCTTTTCTTTTCCTTTTTTTTTTGCTGAGGCAATTGGGGTTAAGTGACTTGCCCAAGGTCACACAGCTAGGACGTGTTAAGTATCTGAGGTCAGATTTGAATTCAGGTCTTCCTGACTTCAGGGCTGGTGCTCTATCCACTGTACCACCTAGCTGCTCCCATCTCTGTTTTCCATCCTCCCTACTTACTTAGCCTTAGAGAGTCTTGTTCAACTCACAAGCAAAAGAACTGTGGGCAAAGCTTCTATCAGAGGTTGAACTCATTATACACTTAGTTATGTCAAAGCATCAGAAGGTTCTGATGATAGTGATGAGAATAACAAGGATGGTGGTGATGATACTGACTATATATATATATATATATAATATATGTATACACACATATACACACATACACACATACACACACACACACACACACACACACACACACACATATATA
>JAJPUD010003583.1:141655-155456 GCA_023553655.1 Myrmecobius fasciatus
ACACACATACACACACATACACACATACACACATACACACACACACACACACACACACACATATATATATATATGGCACTTCGAGGGGGACATAGGTTGGTTTGAAAGTGTTGGGACTTGGATGCAAATCCTGGCTCTACCAGAAATTACCAGTATGATTTGGAGGAGGCATGGTATTTATTCTCTCCAAGTCTGAGCTGGAGGGAATTTCAGTGCCAGAAGGAATCATTTAATCCATCATCCCTCATTTTATAGATGAAGAAACTGAGGTATAGAGAAATCCAAAGGCAGGATCTTTAATGTGGATCTGGAAGGAATCCTTAATACATAGTGCAAGAAACTGAGGACCACCAGAAAGATTTTTTAAATAATTTATTTTCCCCCTATTGCATGTGAAAATAATTTTCACATTCATTTTTACAAGATTCTGAGTTCCAAATTGTTCTTCCTCCCTTCCAAAGATGGTAGGCAGTTTGATATGGTTTATCCATGTACTATTATATAAAACATATTTCCATATTACCCACAGTTGTGAGAAACAGATCAAGAGAAAAACATACCATGATATGTTTTGATCATTGTTCTGAGTCTGCAAGTTCTTCATCTGGTTACGGATAGCATTTTCCTTCATGATCCCTTTGTACTTGTCTTGGACCATTTGTTATTAAAAAGAACTGAATCAGTCATAGTTGATCATCATACAATGTTACTGATAACATTGTATACAATGTTTTCCTCATTCTGCTCATTT
This sequence comes from Myrmecobius fasciatus, assembly GCA_023553655.1. NCBI lineage: Eukaryota > Metazoa > Chordata > Mammalia > Dasyuromorphia > Myrmecobiidae > Myrmecobius > Myrmecobius fasciatus. The sequence goes on from JAJPUD010003583.1 coordinate 142,407, forward strand.
CACTTTGCATCAGTTTGTACAAATCTGTCCAGGTTTTTCCTGAAATTTGCCTGTTCATTATTTCTTATAGAACAATGGTACTCCATTACATCTATATATGATAATATATTCAGCCATTCCCCAATTGATTAAAGGCATCTTTTAAATTTTCAATATTTTGCCATCATGAAAAGGACTGCTATAAATATTTTTGCACAAGTGAGTCCTTTCCCCCTTTTTAATATGTTTTTTGGGATATAGACCTACTAGTGATATTGCTGGAGCAAAGAGTATGTATAGTTTAGTTACCCTTTGGGCATAGTTCAAATTGTTCTTTAGAATAATTAGATCAGATCACAACTTCACCAACAGTGCTTTAGTGTTCCAATTTTCCCACATCCTCCCCAATATTTATCACTTTCAATTTTTGACCTATTGACCAATTTAATAGGTTTGAGGTGGTATCTCAGAGTTGTTTTAAATTTTATATTTCAATAATCAAGAGTGACTTAGAACACTTCTTCAAATGCCTATGGATACCTCTGATTTCTTCATCTGACAACTGCTTGCTCATTTCCTTTGACCATGTTTCAACTTGGGAATGGCTTATTTTTGTATTTATTTTTTAATGTTGAATAGCTTTTTATTTTTTTAAATACATGCAAAGATAGTTTTCAACATTCATCTTTGCAAAACCTTGTGTTCCAAATTTTTCTTCTTCCCTCCACCCCAGACAGCAAATATAGGTTAAATATGTGCAATTCTTCTAAACATATTTCTGTATTCATCATGCTGCACAAGAAAAATCAGATCAAAAGGTGAAAAAAAATGACCAAAAACAAGTGAACAAACAACAACAAAAGTGAAACTACGGTACTTTGATTGATATTCAATTTCCATAGTTCTCTCTCTGACTGCAGATAGCTCTTTCCATCACAAGTCTATTGGAATTGCCTTTTCTTTGTTGAAAAGACCCAAGTCCATCACAGTTGATCATCATATGATCTTGTTACTGTGTACAATGTTCTCTTGGTTCTGCTCACTTCACTCAGCATCAGTTCATGTAAGTCTCTCCAGGTCTTTCTGAAATCATTCTGCTGATTGTTTCTTATAGAACAATAATATTTCATTATATTTATATACCATAACATAGTCAGCCATTTCCCAACTGATGGGCATCCACTCAATCTCCAGTTCCTTGACAGTGCAAAAAGGCTATAAACAAAAATAAATAAAAAGGCTATAACAAATATTTTTGCACATGTGGAATCTTTTTCCCTTTTTTGTGATCTCTTTGGGATAAAGACCCAGTAGAGACACTGCTGAATTAAAGGGTATGCACAATTTGATAGCTGTTTGGGCATAGTTTCGAATTGCTCTCCAGAATGCTTGGATGAATTCACAACTCTACCAACAATGCACTAGTGTTTCAGTTCAGATTCCCTCCAACATTTATCATTATCTTTTCCTGCCATCTTAGCCAATGTCTTAATTTGCATTTCTCTAAACAACAGTACATTAGAGCATTTTTAAAATATGAATTGAAATGGCTTTAGTTTCATCATCTGAAAATTGTCTGTTCATATCCTTTGACCATTTATCATTTTGGGGATGGCTTGTATTCTTATACATTTGAGTCAGTTCTCTCTATATTTTAGAAATGAGACCTTTATCAGAAACACTGGATGTAAAATTTTCCCTCAACTTTCTGCTTCACTTCTAATCTTGTCTGCATTGGTTTTGTTTGTATAAAATCTTTTAAATTTAATGTTATCAAAATTATTCATTTCACATTTCATAATGTTCTTTTGTTCTTTGGCCATAAATCCTTTCTTCTCCACAGATCCAAGAGACAGACTATGCCTTGCTCTCCTAAGTTGCTTATAGTATCACCCTTTATATCCAAATCATGAACAAATGGCTTTTATTCTTACCAATTTGACTCAATTCTCTATATATTTGAGAAATGAGACCTTTATCAGAAAAACTTGCTGTAAAGATTTTTTTCTCATCTCAGATTTTTAGAAAAAATATTTATTTTATAAGTCTACAACTCCAACTGAACAACAACAGCAGCAACAAGATAAAGAATTGCATTTTAACAAATATTTGTAGTTCAAAAAAACACATTCCTATGTTGGCCTTGAACAAAAAATTTCTTTTGAATTTTAAATCTATCATCACTCTGGAAAGATGTGGGAAAAGGCTTCAGAGGCAGACTTTGCAGAACTTAAAGTTCTTAGGTCTGACAGAGTTGATTCTTCAGAATTTTGGAGGGTTGATTGTTTTCCTGGTTCTGTTTATGTCACTGCATCAGTTCATAGAAGTTGTCCCATTTTCTTCTGAATTAAGGATCAGAGAGTAAAACCTGGGAATAAATGTCAGAGGTGAGATATTGTAAAATGTGAGTAAGCTCCTGGAGGTCTAAGATGGTGTCTCTTTTGTATTTCCAACACTCAGTACAGTGCCCCACACACAAAAAAAGGCATTTAATGACTTCTTGTTATTCATTGTCAATGCTTTTCCAAAAATGAAATTGTCAGATCTGAACTCATTGGTGCAGATGGTCTAATAAATGTCTGCATAATTACCTTCTGATTCTTGAATACAATCCAAGATTGAATCTTTTTTTTTTTTTTTTTCATCTCCAAGTGTGACACACTTGCAGACTTTTGATACAGGGAGATCAGTGACAATTCTCAAAGCGATGGCCAAAGTCCTAGTGCCATTTCTATTCCCAAGTTTCAGGGTTGGCTCAGAAAATGATGTTTGGTGGTGATAAGGACCTGGATTTTGGTGGCTATTGGGAAGATAGATGAAACAACAAATCTGAAGCAGCTAGAAAAAAAATTGCTGTCAAAGCCCAAAGTATCCCTATCCAGGAAAATCATAAATGACAGGCAGGCTCATGCAGCAGAAGTCAGTTCCCACCTCCTAAAGGACTCTCTCAGCACACATGCTGCCCAGGTATTAGTGGGATGGATACTGAGGCCTGCTCATTGCTTTCCTGGAATGGAACAATAGAAGAGGTCATTGAACCATGGGCTCAGAAAAAGGGAAGGTGTGATCTTCACTTGGGAAGTCATTGCAGGCTGAATGACAGATCTCAGATTGGAAGTGTCCACATGGGACACCTACCAAATTCTCACTACAGTATGCCCACCATGGCAGGGATTCTTAATCTTTTTATATGTATGTGTGTTACACACACATTAACCCCTTGGGCAGTCACTCTGGTCAAGCCTGTGAATCCCTGCTCATAAGATTTTTGTTAAATGAATCAGATATGCACATGATATGTATGGCAATAAAAATATTTTATTTTTGACCATCCAACTTCATGAACCAACTGAAATCTACCCAAAGGGTTCATGAATTTGATTAAAAATGTCTGCACTGGAGCATTCTGAGTTTAAGGATCTGCAGTGATGGGGCACTGACTACTTCTGGAGACAGCCCTTGTCACCCACCATTTTCATTCTATAGAGCAGAATGTTCCCTTCATGTTATTACTATCTTTTGACTCTTTTCTACTAGAAAGTATTGTCAAAAATTTATACAAACGGATGCTGAGTGAAGCAAGCAGCACCAGGAATACATTGTACACTATAACAGCAAGATTGTGCAATGGTCAACTATGAAAGACTTCTCAGTGGTTCAGTGATCCAAGGCAATTCCAATAAACTTTAGATAGAAGGTGCCATCTTCATTTAGAGAGAGAACTATGGAGACTGAATGTAAATCACACGTGCTATGTTCACTTTTTTCATTTTCTTTTGTTTTATTTCCTCTTGTGGTTTTACCTTTTGTTCTGATTTTTCTCTCCCAACTTGATACATAAAGAAATGTGTATTAAAAATTAATGTATATGTATAGCCAGAAAAAAAACAATAGAAAGTATTATCTATTTTGCTTCCCTGGCAGTTGTCACACGGGTTCCCTCTCTTGTCTCTCAAGACTACCACTTGATTTTCATTAAGAACACTGTGTGCTCATTTCCAAAACACTTTCATGTTGTGTTATGCATTACAGTTCTCCATGAAAGGGGAGAAGAAATGGAAGGAAAAGAAAAAGCAAGTGCAACAATGTAAATGGAAGGAGAGAAAGAAACATTGCCAACTTCTGAATTTATTAAGCACCTACTATGTGTCAGAGCCTGAGTTAAACTCTGGGGACGTAAAGACAAAAGGCATTCTCTGTTCTCAAGGAACTCACTGTCTAATGTGGGAGATAGCATGCAAACAACCAACACTGATTTGGGGAGATCGATACAAGGTATATGCAGGATAAATTGTGGGTAGTCTTAAAGGAAAAACAATAAATTAAGGTGGACCATTTGTGACTTCTTACAGAAGGTAAACAGAATCCCTACAGAAGGTAGGGATTTCATTGAAATTTGAAGAAAACCAGGTACAAAGGCAGCTATGGGGATGGGGAGAATTCCAGGCATGGGTGATGGCCAGTGATAATTTTTAGTATCTTGTGCTAGGAACAAAAAGAAGTCTATGACTAGGAAGCCACTGGATTGATGAAATGTGGAAGTAAGTGGGAAAAGAGTAGAAACGTAAGAAAGGTCCAGCATAGGAAAGGTTTTGAAAGCTGAGCAGAGGATTTTATATTTGATCCTGGAAGTAATAGGGAAAATCATTGGAGTTTATGGAGTAGGGAGATGGCCAGACCTGCATTTTTGGCAGCTGGGTGAAAGATGGACTGAAGTGGAGAGAAACAATGTAGGAAGACCAACCGATAGGCTATTGAGATAGCCCATGTGTGAGACGGCAAGGGCTTACACCGGAGTGGGGGCAGTGTCAGAGGAAGCAAGGGGCAAATGAAGAGGGAGAGAGACAAAAATGGAGAAGGAAAAGGAAGAAGAGAGAGGGGAGGGAGAGAGAGGCAAATAGACAAAGATGGAGAGAGATAGAAACAGATTCAAAGAAATGAAGGGGTAGAGATAGAGATAGAGGAAAGAAATAGAAAAAAGCAGAGATTGGGGAGAAGATGCTGCCTTCATCTGTTTGTTTTTGTGCTGATTTGAATAAAAAAGGTTTTCTTGATTGTGACGGTGCTGTTTTCCCCATCTGTGTTCTTGGCCCTACATGTTGGGATGAGTGGGTAAGGCCCAATTGGGAAATACAGGAGCACAAAGCTGGGGGTGGGGAAGGAGAGGATTGCAAGCCCCCAGCAGTATTTGGGGTCTGACAGTTTTTTCAGAATATATGTAAGCTTGAAATAATTGTCTTATTTTAGTCCTGAGCTGTAAGAAAGAATTTAAATTAGAATGGTATTCTTTAAATGTATCCCCCCCCATTGAAGGTCTAAAAAATTGTTCTGATTTTTTAAAAATGTCATTTCCTCCCTACCAAATTCTCCCCCAGCTTGTTAGAAAGAAACCACTTTATGCATAGGAGAGAATTGTTAAATTGTGTGCATTATTAAACATGAACTGTTTTCTGAGAAAAAAAGATTTGGCCAAATGGTTCTATTTCATTGCTGCAATTCTTTTCATGGTATCTTCAGAAACTTCTGTTAGAGCAGCTTTAGTTTTTCCAAGAAGCATTAATATAGTCCTGTTTTCTTTGAGGTTATAGGGAAGTTGGAGAAGGTATGGGGTGCTACCCTGTTGCCCAGGACTGTGTGAGGTGCTAACACTGGCTCAGCCAAGGGACTAGAGTTAGGTAAACCACCCAGAGGGCCTCAGAAAAGAAGTCTCTTGAGATTGAGCTTCCCCTGACATGGTACAAGCCTTCCACACATGAGGGACAGGGACAGGTAGCTCTATAGCACAGTGAATAGAATGCTGGATTTGAAATTAAGAAAATCTGGGATTGAAGCCTCTGTTGGACAAAGATGTTAAGGTTGGAACATAAATTGCTGCATCAGTCTTGCTCCTACTGAGCCTTTTCCAGAAATCACAAACCAGAGAGGAAGAGGTATCTTGTGAGTGATAAATGTCAGTCAGTCAGTCAATTAGCATTTATTAAGGAGAAACTATATACCAAGTATATATGGTATCCAAAATGGTAGCCAAAAGCCCAATCCAGTTAATTACTTTCAATGCCTAATTCATTAGATCATCAAAAAGCAAATGTTGAGTGCCTGCTGTATGCCAGGTCCTCTGCTAGACTTAGGGAGCCAAAATGAGAGAGCCCTGCCCTGAGTGAGCTTACATTATACTCATTCATTCTTGTTGCAGTTCAAAATTTTGCAAGGCTCTATTGCTTCAAATTCTAATGAGTTCAGGATCCATTATAATTACACAAGCAAGCCAGGAACTGTAAGCAGAGAGACAGGTACAAAGTGCTAGAGAACAGGCAGAGAAATTGAGGGAGAGTGAGCTCCCCCAATATCACCATCATGTTCCTTATCATCCACTCTCCCTCAATTTCTCTGCCTGTTTTTTTGCTGAGGCAATTGGAGTTAAGTGACTTGCCCAGGGTCACACAGCTAAAAGTGTTAAGTGTCTGAGTCCAGATTTGATCTCCTGACTTCAGGGCTGGTGCTCTATCCACTGAGCCACCTAGCCTCCCCATCTCTGCCTGTTTTTTAAGGAACTCCCACATCTATCTCTAATTCCATTATTTAGCTAATCTTCTTTCCCCAAAGCTTTTTAAACATCTTGCTTGGGCTGATCTCTCCGTTACCCTACAGGAAAACCCAAGACTCTATAGCTTTAAGCCATTTCTCAGGGCTTGGGATGACCTTTTCCTACCCTACCCCTTCTGAGATTCAATGCCTGTGAACCATTTAGCCTGTGAGTTTAGGTCTCCCAGACCAACTTTCTAGAGTTCACACCACAAGATTTAGATTGCAATATGCAGCTCTCTATTACACCCTGTGCTGTTCCTTCCATGCTCCCTCTCCTATACACTGGCTGGCCCCCAGCCTGGACCACTGGTCCTTCCCTGACTCCAACAGGCTATTCCTGGTCTAGGTCCCCTTCTATTGGGAGTATTCTCTACTATTTTTCACACTACTTTTCATGCTCTATGGGAATTTAATATTTTGGATATTGTCTTTTCCTTGAGAATGTGAATTCCCTGAGGGCAGGGATCATGGGTTTTTGTTTTGTTTTGTTTTGATTTTTTGGCTTTCCTTCTATCTGCTGATACCTAGCACATAGTAGGTGCTTAAGAAAAAATGCTTGTTAATTGACTGACCAATTGAAATTCATCTAGAAGGTAGCATTCATGATGGGGAAGGCTGAACAAGGACTGTTGGAAGAAAGTGTGGGAGTTTATCACAGAGCACAAAAGACTCAGAGGTACATGGTGGCTGTCTTAAATGTTTGAAGTATTACCATGGAAAAGAGGGTCAGACTGGTTTTGTTTTGTCCTTAGGGGGCTCATAATGGGGGAGGGGCTGTGTGTGCCAAAGAGGCAGATGCAGGCTTGATGGAAGGATTAACTATTCACAGTAACTGTTAACAATGACAATAGCTGTTCCTAAGTAGATTGTGCTTCCTAGGGAGCTAGTGGGATCCTCATCATGGGAAGGAAGGAGATTGGATAAAATCTTATTGGAGATTCTATTGAAAGGTTTCATGCTCGTTTGAGGGTGAGTGGGAATTTCTTCCAAGGTCTCCCCCAGCTGTCTGATGCTGTGTCTTAGTGAAACGAGACATTTTTCCTGTCCTCCCCATCCTGTCTACACTTGCCTGTTTCTGGACTCTCCCTGCCCTGTTTACATCAATCTCTAAAGAGGTCCCACAAACAATGTGAATGCTTACCATGCTGGATCTTTGCTAACATGGTAATATCATGCATAATTACAATGTGCTGAAAATGATTATATGCTAATCAGGGAATAAATACAGAGCAATCACATGGTTCATTGTGCACTTCCAAATTAAAGCTTTTGTCAGATGGCCTGTCTGGTTTTGCAAACTGGCCCCACTGTCTCCTGGGACCCTGTCATGGGGCTCTGGAATCTGCCAGGGCACCTTTTCCTCCCACTTTTGTTCATTTTATGTGTATGCAGCATGGCTTAGTAGTTAGAATGCTGGGTGAGAAATCTGGGAGACAAAACTTCGAGTTCATATCTTGCCTCTGACACTGAGTAAGCTGCATGATCACCAGCAAAATGTATCAACTCTCAGGCTTCCACACAAAGAGACGGCTGAGCCAAGATGGCAGAATCAAGGGAGGAACTCTCCAACCTCTCCTCCAAACCTTTCCAAATGCCTTTAAATAATCACTCTAAAGAAATTTTAGGGTTCCAGAACACCCCAAAAGATGGAGTAGAACAATTTTCCAGCTGAAGACAATCTAGAAGATTAGCAGGAAAGGCCTGTGGCATTAGAGTGGGAGCCCAGAGTGAAGAACCAACTCAGGAAATGCCAGCATAGCCTTGGCCCTGGCCCTTTCCCCAGCACCAAGAAAGCAAGAACTTGCTTGGGAGCCTTTGAATCAGCAGCAGCATTGGCAGTTTCCAGACTTCTCAGCTCAGAGAGAACAAAGATGATTTGGAAGGTTGGCAGGAAAGGTTGGTCAGTAGGGTGAGAGGCACTTGGAAACCAGCATACCAGCAGTGGGCATGGGTAGTGACAGCAGTGGCACTTTCCAGAGGCCTCAGATCACTGGAAGTCTCTTTATTACCATTAAGGAAGGATTCTGATGCTTTAGCACACTAGATCTTATAGCTACAGTGAGGTGGGGATGCTTCTAACAGTTCCAGGGCAGAGAAGAGTCCCTAGAAGGATCTCTGAAAACAGCTGCACAAAACTCCTGAAGCTTGAGACAGTGCCTTGGAAACAGAGCCTTCATTTAACAAAGAGTTAAGAGCTGACTAATAGACTGAGAAAATGAGCAGACAACAGAAAAAGTTTCTGATTATAGTGACAAGGAAAATCAAAACACACACTCAGAAGAAGGTAACAAAAATTAAAGCTCCTACATCCAAAGCCTCCAAGAAAAATAAAAATTGGTCTCAGGACATGAGGAGCTCAAAAGGAATTTTGAAAATCAAGTAAGAAAAATAAAAGAAAAATTAGGAAGAGTGCTGCAAAAAGAAATAAAAGAAGAAAGCATTTAAAAGCAAAATTGGACAAATGGGAAAGGAGGAACAAACGATTACTGAGGAAAATAATTCCTTAAAAATTTGAATTGAGCAAATGGAAACTGTTGACTTTATAAAAAATCAAAATACAATAAAACAAATGAAAAATATAAAATATGTGAAATATCTTATTGGAAAAACTCGCAAACTTCATTTGTGAAATGGAAATAATAATCCCTATAGTAGCTCTCCTAGGGGTGTCCCTTAGGTATTTCACTCTCAACATGTCCCAAATAATTTCCTCCCAAATCCTCCCCTCTTTTGAGCTTCCCTATCACTGGTGAGAGGACTATTATACTTCTAATCCTCTGGGCTCAAAACCTCATTACAATCCTAGACTTTTCCTTCTCCCCCCACTTCCCTCTCTGTCCAATCAATGACTAAATCTTATCATTTCTGTTTCCATAGCGTCTCTTCCATCTACCTCCTTCTCTTCATTCCCACTGTGGCCACTACTCCAATTCAGGCCCTCACTATCTCATGCCTGGATGATTGAAATAACCTCCTCACCGTTTTCCTTGTCTTCAGTTTTTTCTATCTCCAAACCAGACTTTCCAGTGTCCAAGTGATTATTCCTAGAGCTCAGGTAATATTCGTGGGCATCCATGTCACTCTCCTCACAGATTCAATAAAACTCCAGAGGCTCTCTCTTACAATATATTAGATCAAATGCAAGCTCCTCCCTTTATAACTTGCTTCTAACCTTCCTTAATTGAATTGTTGCCCCTTCCTCCCCTTGGAGCACTCTAGAATTTAGGCAGACTGGCCTGCTTGGAGTTTTTCACCCATTCTGGTCTATTTCTACCTCTAAGCAGTGATAGTATCTCATACCTGAAATATTCAACCTCTTCAATCCAATGTCTTGGAAATCTCAGTTTTCTTCTTTTTTTCAGACTCAGCTCTCACATCTCATTCGACAGATTTACCTTGAGTATCTGTAAGCTCTTTGAGTGCCCTGGCCCACCCCCATTGCTTTGTATTTATTTAGTACATAGGGGTAGACATTCAGGCTTCAGATTTCTTGATGAAGAAATTCTCAGCTATGGAAACTCCTTGAATCAGAACAGGTCAGCATCTTCTTTTTAAAATCTAGTGTTAGTCACCTCTCAGATTGACTAAGATGACAGAAAAATTTAATGATAAATGTTGTAGGGGATATGGGGAAACTGGGATACTAATATATTGTTGGTAGAATTGTGAACTGATCTAACCATTCTGGAGAGCAATTTGGAACTATGCCCAAGGGGCTACCAAAATGTACATACCCTTTGCTTTAGCAGTGTTTTTACTGGGACTGCACCTCAAGGAGATCACAAAAAAAGTGAAAAAGGACCCACATGTGCAAAAATGTTTTCAGCAGCTCTTTTTGTAGTGGCAAGGAACTAGAAAATGAGTGGATGCCCATTATTTGGGGAATGGCTGAATAAGTTATGGTATATAAATGTAATAGAATATTATTCTTCTATAAAAATGATCAGAAGGATAATTTCAGAGGAGAGACTTAAATGAATTGATGCTAAGTGAAATAAGCAGAACAAGGAGAACATTGTGCATGGCAACAGCAAGATTATGTGATGATCAACACTGATGGATGTGGTTCTTTTCAACAATGAGTCGATTCAGGGCAGTTCTAAGAGACTAGTAGTGGAGAGAACCATCTGCACCCAGAAAGAGGAGGACTATGGTGACTGAGTATGGATCACAACATAGTATTTTCACCTTTTTTGTTGTTGTTTGCTTGTTTTTTCTTTCTTTCTCATTTTCCCCTTTTTGATCTGATTTTCCTTGTGCAGCATGATAAATGAAGAAATTTATATAGAAGAATTGAATGTTTGACATATATTGGATTGATTGCTGTCTAGGGGAGGGGAATAGGGTGGGAGGAAGGGAGGGAGAAAATTTTGGAACACAAGGTTTTGCAAGAGTAAATATTGAAAATTATCTTTGTATGTATTTTGAAAAGAAAAAGCTATTATTAAAAATTAAAAAAGGAAAGAAAGTCTAGTGTTAGAGAGTTGCAAGGACATTGAGAGGTTAAGTTATTTGCCCAGAAGCTCATAGCCAGGACATATCAGAGACTTGAATTCAAAACTTTCTGGCTCTAAGCTCTCTAGTCTCATTGCTTTTTTTAAATTTTGTATGCAAAATTTCACATCTTTCCCCATATATGTTTCCCATGATAGAATGTATTCACTGTTGTTTTTTTATCCTAGCACAGAGCCTTTCACACAGTAGGCACTTTATACATATTTGTTTGGCTCTTTGACTGCTATTTCAATGTGGGAGACATCTTTGTAGAGTTTTAGGAGTCAGAGGTAAGGAAGGAGAACACTCAGTGTATGAAGGACAGCTGGTACAAAAACATGGAGGTGGGAGATATTTTTGTCTTTGAGGAACAGCTAGGAAGCCAGTGTATCTGGATAATAGACTCCCTGAAGGAGAATTAAGTGTAAGAAGATTGGAGGGCTCAAATTGTGAAGGGCTTTAAAGATTTGGAAGTAATAGGGAGATAAAAGTCCAGTGGGTTGAAGGGATGACATGATCAGTGAGCTTTAGAAAATCATTTTGGTGACTCAATGCAGTGTAAACAGGAGTGGGAAGAGATATGAGTCAGGCACACCCATTATGGATGTGAGATGGGGAGCCCATTGTGGTGACAGAATATTACACAAAAATGGTTTTCTAAATAAATAGATACACAAATACTCCCCTTCATTCACCTCAAAGTTGTGTCTGCAGTAAACATCCAAGAAGATGTTCTTGAAGGTTCTTTTTTTTATTAAAGCTTTTTATTTGCATAATATATGTATGGGTAGTTCTTCAACATTGACCATTACAAAGCTTTCTGTTACAAATTTTAACCCCTATTCCCCTCCCCTCCCCTCCCCTCCCCTAGATGGCAGGAAGTCCACTACATGTTAATTATATTAAAATATTTGACAAGTCAAATATATGTATACATGTTTCCATACTTATCTGTGCAAGAATAATCGTATCTACATGAACAAAAAAAATTTAAAAAAAGGAAACCCAATGAAAGCAATCAACAATATAGAGCATGAAAATGATATGTTGTGGTCCATATCTCATGTCCCTCTTTCTGGGAGTATATGGTCTTCTTCACTGAACAATTGGAACTGGTTTGAAACATTTCATTGTTGAAGAGAGCCACGTCCATCAGATTTGATCATCATATATTATTGTTGTTGTCGTGTATAATGATCTCCTAGTTCTGCTCATTTCGCTCAGCATCAGTTCATGCAAGTCTCTTCAGGCATCTCTGAAATCATCCTGCTGGTTGTTTCTTACAGAACAATAATATTCCATAACATTCACATACCATAATTTATTCAGCCACTCTCCAGTTGATGGGCATCCATTCAGTTTCCAGTTTATAGCTACTACAAAAAGAGCTGCTACAAACATTCTTGCACATGTGGGGACCTTTCCTTCTTTTAAGATCTCTTTGGGATATAAGCCAATAGAAACACTGCTGGGTCAAAGGGTATACACGGTTTGACAACTTTCTGAGCATAGTTCCAAATTGCTGTCCAGAATGGTTGGATCTGTTCACAGTTACACCAACAATGTATTAGTGTCCCAGCTTTCCCATATCCCCTCCAACATTCATCATTATCTTTTCCTGTCATCTTAGCCAATCTGACAGGTGTATAGTGGTACCTCAGAGTTGTCTGAATTTGCATTTCTCTGATCAATAGTGATTTGGAGCACCTTTTCATATGACTAGAAATGGTTTTAATTTCTTCATCTGAAAATTGTCTGTTCACAAAATTCATCTGGAAAAACAAAAGGTCAAGAATTTCAAGGGAATTAATGAAAAAAAATGCAAATGAGGGTGGCCTAGCTGCACCAGATCTAAAACTATATTATAAAGCAGTGGTCACCAAAACCATTTGGTACTGGATAAGAAATAGAGTAGTGGATCAGTGGAATAGGTTAGGTTCACAGAACAAAATACTCAATGACAATTGTAATCTAGTGTTTGATAAACCCAAA
>JAJPUD010003583.1:167886-203105 GCA_023553655.1 Myrmecobius fasciatus
GCTGAGCTGAGTCCCACCCTCACTTCCGGCCTACACAGGAGTCCTCTATTTATCTCTCTGTCCAAGTTAGACAAACCTGATATGAAGTTCTTCAGAAAACCGTGTCCAAATATTTCTGAGTTCGTTGACTTGAAGATCAGTTCAGGGGCTTATTTTATTGTTGATTTGAGTGAAGATCGGAGGAGAGGCAGAGAGTCACCTTTTCACTCCGCCATCTTGGTTCCGCCCTCCTCCTGGACTAAAGACTTTTGAAATCAACAGGATTTCATTTCACTGGCTTCTGAGAGCTCTATACTTAATGAAGCTTTGGAGGAGGACTTCAGTGAAACATTCCTCATCTGTGTAATGGGGATAATGAAAGCTGTACACCTATTTCCTGAGGTTCTTGGGAAGATGATGGAAGCCCTGCATTGTCTTTAAACAATAAAGAAATTTGGGTTCCATAGAATGTTCCAAGCATCACAAAATGTTTCTCCCAATACCCTATGGAGATAGGTGTCATAAGAATTATTATCCCTGTTTTACATATAAGGAAACTGAGGGATGACATGACTTGTCTGTGACCACATAACTAGTTGAAAGATGAGATAGTTCTATATGTGCTGAGCACTCTGGAGACTGTGACTTAGAGTTGATCAGAAACTAGGGCTTATTTATACTAACCTCTTCCCTTTAGGGATTAGCAGGAGCAGGTATGCATACTGCTCAAGTATCATCAAGTGATCAAGTGATCAAGAGATCACTTTCCATCCCAGATCCTCTGACCCTGACTCTTTCCATTTCTAGGCATCTAAGATCTATTAACACTCTACAAATATGAGCTATGAGCCCAAATGTGTTGATATAGTTCCTACCATATGTCTGATGTTGTCTGATGGAGAGACAAAGAACAAACAGTTCATATTCTCAAGGAGTTCACATTTTGCTTTGTGGATTGTGTTAGACATTGGAAATACAAAGTCAAAAGTAACAATTCTTACTCTCAGTGAGAGTCATGATTATGATAGTAATGATTTCGGTAAGAGCAATATGCATAATTTTCATTTTCATTCAGATGGTTCGATCCTCCCTTGACCCTGAGGCTTTAAAGAATCCCCAGGATAGGGGCAAGAAAGGGCAATTACTGTATAAGGAAGTTTCAATCTTGCTCTGACATTAATTGATTTCATGATTCTGGCAGAGTTCTTTGACCTCCGAGACTCAGCTTATTTATCTATTTTTATTGTTTGTTCTTTGGACAATGGGATCATCAGGCATCATGGAGTGATGTCTTGGCTCATGAGTGAATTGGATTTAAGTGAGAGAGAGAGTTGTGCAAAACCATCAGTCTCACTGTGTTCCAGACATCAAAGTCCAGTGGCAAGACAGGAATTAAAATGATTGGTGATGACCCAGAATACAGTGGATAGCTGTCTGACCAAGCTCTAAGCATTCCACAGTTTCTGTTTCATGGTCATTGGAACAAATTCTTCTCACTTATCTTTTGAGAGAAGTCTGCACATTTTGGGGGTAGACACTCCCCTAATTCACTATCAGTTATTATTAACCTGATTTATCCTATATATTGAGTAAGTTTTACTGAGCTACAAGCTTCTTGGAGCCATAAATGAGAGTTCTCTCATCTGTAAAATGGGTGTGGTAACAACAGAACCTACTTTGTTGTGAGACTTCTAGGAGATGTACAGAAGACACTTTGCCAACAAAACATTTCTAGACCTTCTGCAAATACTCGTTACTTTCTGAGTAGTAGCATTTGGTAAACTTCCATCTTCTCCTTCCAGGAAAAGGAGGATTCATGGATGACCATTCCCATTTTGCAAATGAGGAAATGGAACCACACCACTTGGTCAAGTTTACTCAGTCATAGGCTCAAGATTGTTTCTCCCAGAGTTTTCATGTCATGAAATCATTGATTGCTAGCATTAAGTGTATGGACTCTATATAATTATTATAGAGAATCTGGATTCCTTTAGTGTTTTTCAGCAAGAATGATGCCATAAAACCCTGCTTACAGAAGATTAAATATCTTGATCTAGTTAAGTATTCATAACTGTGTCTATTTAATAAAAATATCAAAGATATTTTATAAAGTTTAATGTCTGTGCTTTGTAATGAAGATTTTAGCATAGAAAGAAGAAAAAAAATTTTCCTCTAAGGTACCTAGAAGGGACCTTGAGGTCTCCTGATTTGTGTCTCCAATATGTAAACCTCCCCTTCTCTTAATGTTTCTTACTTTCTTTCCATATCCATAATACCCAAGGTAGAATTTTGTAGCCAGCAGCTAGCCAAGCAATATTGTTAACAGAGAGTCCAGTCCAGTATGGTCCCCACGTGGACAAGCCTATTGAGGGATTATGGAAGCCTGATCCATGCCTGAAGAATTGTATATGGATAGACTATTAAAATAGAAATCAAAACCATGGGAGCCTGGAATCAGGAAGAGTCAAGTACAACCCAAGTACAACAGCTTCTGATACTTCTTAGTTTACTTACAACTTACTTAACCTCTGCCTTCCTCAATTTACTCAACTGCAAAATGGGGCTAATAGTAACATCCATCTCCCAGGGCTGTTGTGAGGATCAAATGTGATAGTATATGTGAAAGCTTAGCACAGTGATGGGCACATAGTAGGTGCTTAATAAATGCTTGTTTCTTTTCCTTCCTTGCTCATTCATCCAACACAACCATTCCTGAATGTCTAATCTTTAAAGAGAAGCCATTTTGATGATAAGGTAATTAGAATTTAATAGCTTTCCACTCTCATCTTCAGGAGGATATTCTTGATTAAGGGAATGAAAAGGGTGAGTTTTTTTTTCTTTTTTCTTTTTTTTGCAAGTGGAGATGGTCAGCAGGGGTCCTCACCTTCTCAGTACTGAGATTTCAGTTCCATTGGCAAACATGTACATTCTCACTGTGTGAAGAGGCCTGATTCAGAGAATTGGAAGAGAGACCAGAAATTATCCATATCCCTGGGAGCTCTCAGTCTGGAACAAAAGTAAAGCACGAATACAGAGAGCCATGATGTTCACATCTCATAAAAAATGTACCAAAGAGATTCTAGGTGAGGTTAGTCCCAGGCAGGGAGGGATGTAGGCAACAGCAGGGATGAGAGAAGGCTTCAAGGAAAAAGCAATATTGAATTTGGCTTGGAATGACAAGTAAGGATTAAACAACAGAAGGGTTGAGTGAGTAAACCAAATACGGGAAAGAGAATGAAGAGAAGTTCATTTGTTTGGGGGAGAGATGGCAAGTTTAAAATGGCTGAAGCCTAGACTGGGACAAGGGCAATAAGACCAAATCAGAGGGGGAGTCCCTCCTAAAGAAGATAATTCTTAATAATGAGAATTGCCATAAAGAGATCCTGGTTCCCATTATATGTAATGAGTCAGGCAGACAGACTGACTGACAGAAACAGATAGAGACATAGACAGTCAGAGACACAGACAGTCATGAACACACATAGATAGACAGACACAAAGACAGATACATAGAGACAGACGGAAAGCCACAGACACACACACAGAGAAGACACAGGAAGAGAGAGACAGAAAGACAGAGAAACAAAGACAGACAGATACACAGAGACACAGAGAAAGACACACACAGATAGAGAGACAGAGACAGATAGAAAGACAGAAACATGAGACAGAGAGACAGAGAGAGATGGAGATAGAGACAGAGATAGACACATAGAGAGAGAAACAGAGACACAGAGACAGACACAAAGAGAGACAGAATCAGAGAGAGCGAGAGAGAGAGAGAGAGAGAGAGAGAGAGAGAGAGAGAGAGAGAGAGGAAGAATGTGTCTACATTCACAAATATTTATTAAGCATTTGCTCTATTTGAGGCACTGTACAAAGCACTCATGTAGAATCGTTGCCCTGTAATAGTTTACATTTTAAAAGAGAAGATGGCACATTAACTGCTTCATGGAGCAGTAAACCATCTAGCTTTTTTCTCTGTGTACCCAGCTTATTGCCCAGTACTTCCCATCATGTCACAGGTGCTGACATGTGTGTTCATTCTTCTATATTTAGAAGAACATGACATTTATTTTTTGATGAATATCTTACAAACTTGTTTCATCTTATGATAAACATCAATTAAGCACCTACTATGTGCAGAGCCCAGATCATATTTTGGGCTGATAAGTAATCTGTCTGGCTAAGTAATATCCTTGACCTCCTAGAGTTACCACTGTAGCAGAAGGAGTCAGACATCCAGACAGATAGGTAGATTCCATTCAATGACAAGATCTTTAGGAAATATGAGATAAACTCTTACTACATAAACCTTAAAAAATAAAGTTCAGAGTGTTCGAGAAAAGAATTCTCCCTCATCAATCATCCTAGTCTTTCATCGAGCCCTCTATGGAGAAAGGTCTTTGAAAATGCGAAAAGTTCTAGACAAACACAAGGTGATAATTTTCTGAGCACCAAAATCATTGAGCTCAATGGGTCCAGGCTCAGAAGAATCCTTTCAGAACTTTGAAAAGACAAATTTTTCTTTCTCTTCTATTAATTCTTCAGTTGTCCAGGAATGAGATTTCAAGGTGATCTTTTTTCCATCACCATTGATGTTGCTCATTGTGGATGCATGACTGGGGATGAAGGGACGACAGGGCACTGAAGGATGGACATTATCATTGGTTAACATAGAGGAAGATCCTAGATAGACTCCATCCCAGGTCCTCCCTGTCTGCTTTAACTGGATCCAGTGGATTCAGGGCTGATCTTTGTCTACACAGCAGCACAGAGCAAGACTGAGGAGAATATTTTGGCTTTAGACCATAAGGATGGTAATGTGATATCTGGCAGGTTATAAATGAAGAGTTAGGTGGGCAGATTCCTAGTCAGCTAGAGGTAACTTGGAGACCTGCTGACCCAATTACTACCCTAGTAGACATTTCTTTTATAACAGTGGTCCTCAACCCCATCTTCAACAATAGCCCAGAAAGTTCATTATGGATTCTTTAATGGTGTGTAAAGCAATAAATAGCCATTCAGTTGTAAACATGTCTCTATCATAAACATGTGCAAATTTAAAGCATTAAGGGTTTGTTTCTGAAGTGATTTGAAACCATCATGGTCACACACACAGTGATTTGGGTGTTTGCGCAGCAATCACATCAAAGTCTGATGAAGACCAAGCACAATATGTTCATGTCATTTATCAATCTGCCCTTAAATTGTTTCCAAACTTGCACAAGGGTCTGACATAATGCCCCAACCAGACACCTTTACAAAACTTTATTTCCTTTTTTATTACCTTGAACAGAATAACTCCCATGTGCCAGTAATAGTACTGTGTCAATAATTACATGATCAAGGTGTTATGAATGTTTGCTTTCTTATGTCATTAATGTTGTACTCTTTGAAAATCAGGAACTCAGGCTGTGTACATTATCAGCCGTCTTGAAACCATCCCAGACCATCCCAAATGGTCTGCAACAACATTCTATTACCTCTGTTTGTGGCTTTAAGACTGTTCCAATTGCAACTTATTCACTACTTTTGTTAGATTTTCAAATGCAGTGGTTGGTAAGCCTAGTCAGACGTTTGGTAAAATTTCAGAGAAACTTAGACTGTGTGACAGTGCTGGAAGAGAGTTACACAGGAAGATATACATACATACATACATACATACATACATACATACATACATATATACATATATATATATATATTTCATTACAGAGATTGATTTGTATATAAACATTAAAAATAAAGCAATATATGGAATTAAACTTTAAGTACATTTGTCTTTTTATACAGAGCTTGTCGACTATTAGAGAAGTAAATGGTTTATATTATAACTAGCCATTAATTGTCATCAGCTGGTTAAGTGACTAAAATTAAAAAAAAATATTTCCCTGTCTCCTCAAGAAATCTTGTAATATTTTCCTACCATTTTCAACCACATATTTGTGTGAATAAACATTTTCATATTTATAAAATCAAAATACAAAAATAAACTTGACAAAGAACCAAATTTGAAACTGTCTGATTTTGAATCAAATATTACAAACCTTTTGTTTAAATAAAAATCCAATATCAAAATTGGGTTTCATGTGATTATCATGTATGTTGTTTAACATCTTACAAGCCAATTGCTAGTTAAAATGTTATTTCAAAATATTTCATTAAAATGATATATCCTATAACATTTATAAAAAAAGAAATTTTATGCGAAGTCTTATGAAGCAAGCATATGAGATCTTGAAGGATTACTTTTAATTCTTGTAGACTATCCTACATAAAAATATATAATTGTTTTATAATTAGAGTTTTATGATTTTATATTGAGGTTTTATAATTATAGGTAGAATAAACTTTAATGTTTTATTAATTTTATAATGTAAAATTTAATTTGGAGTTTTTTGGATAAAGGTTATTGTTGTACTCAATGAATAATTGTAAAAGAATGCTAAGTATCTTAAATTACCATTGAGGTAAAAAATTAGGAACTACTGCTCTTGAGGTCTAGGAAATTGGAAGCACCAAGGTGGTATAATGAACATACTGTGGGGCTTGGAGTTAGAAAGACCTGAGTTTAAATTCTGGGTCAGGTATTGATTAGCAAGGTGATCCAGAGCAAGTCATTGTTTTTTGGGAACTGGACCTTAATTTCCTTTTTTTTAATCTTTTGTTTTGTAAAATGAGAATGTTGGACTCCATGGCCTCTAAAGTCCCTTCAAGCCTTAGCTTTATGACTCTTTGATAGTGAAAAAGTGGGGTATAGAATCATGGTCTCCAGATGCTGGAGGGAAAAGACCCCCTTGTTCATTTTATCGCAGAGAAATGGTATTCTACTCTATCTTGGAAGACCTTTAGAGTGGGGGCCTCCTTGCCTACATCATTCTTTGGGTCATCAATAAGCCTTACCACAGCACAGTTTGCAATCACTAGTGATGCTACACTTGTTCCAATTGAAGAACCATATATTGTTCTCTCTATCATGGAGTAAGTACGCCAAAGAAGAGAGATTATCATAAACTGGGGATGGATAGGGAAGACTTCTTTAAGGATACATAAAACAAATTGACCTTTGAGATAGAGATCATAAAATCATAGCATTTAGAGTTGGAAATATCTTTGCTTCATTATTTTAGTTATATTTACCTTTTTGATCCCATTTGGGATTTTCTTGGCAAGATATTGGAGTGATTTGCCATTTTATTCTTCTCATCAATTTGACTATCTCATTTTAAAAAATTATATATATATATGTATATATATGTTAGGTTATACATGTACATTCATTTTTTACATATCTTCATAAGAATCATGTTGGAAAAGAAAAATCAGAACAAAAGAGGAAAAACCATGAGAAAGGGGGGGAAAAGTGAAAGTAGTATGCTTCAATCCATATTCAGTCTCCATAGTTCTCTCTTTGGATGAGAATGGGCTTTTCTATCAAAAGTTTATTGGAATTGCCTTGGATCACCAATTGCTGACAACAGCTAAGTCTGCCATAATTGATCATCACACAATCTTGCTGTTGCTATGTGGAATGTTTCCCTGGTTCTGCTTGCTTCATTCAGTATCAGTTCATATAAGTCTTTCTAAGTTTTTCTAAAATTAGCCTTCCCACCATTTCTTATAGAAAAATAATATTCCATTATATTCATATATTATAACTTATTCAGGCATTCCCCAATTGATGGGTATACACTGAATTTTCAATTTCTTGATACCACAGAAAAGGCTGCTACAAACATTTTTTACACGTGTGGGGTCCTTTTCTCTTTTTTATGATATCTTTGGAATACAGACCCAAAAGAATCACCTCATTTATTGATGAGGAAATAGAGATCTAAGAAGTTCTCTGCTAAGGTCATGCAGGCAGAGGGTGTTAGAGTCTAAGATTCTACTTCAGGTCTTCTGATTGCATGTGAATGTCCTTTCCATCACATATTGCTAGGAAGTATAGAAATGACTGTAGAGGAGGAAAGAGTTGCAAATGAATGAACCATTAGAAATGAGTCTAGCATGCTCCAGTTTGGATAGTGGAAGCTATCTGTGTGAGGGAAAAGGTCAGTGTTCATTCTCACCTTTCACACGGTGCTTTAAAATTTTCAAAGAGTGCTCGGCTCCATTTGAATTTTGCAACAACCTTATTGAATAGTTCTGGAGCTGTGTGTGTGTATTTATCCATATCTATATTAATTTATATATATACAATGTATACAGATATGTGTGTATATCTACCTATATCTATATATGTATAGATATTTAAGTAAATATTTATATCTATACAGATATATATATATATATATATATATATATATATATGTACACACACGTGTGTGTGTGTGATGAGTTTGATAACCGTTGCAGTGCACATAAATTGGCCTAGGATAGCGTCTCTCAATCCCATAAATGTAAATGTTAAGATGAGAACTGCCTAAGCTCTCCATTAACATAAAGGAAATCATGATGTTCCTTGGAGGCTGGTTCTGGAGAGACAACACAGGAATCTTTATTGAGATTCTTATCATTTTATGCTCAGTTCTTCTTCCCTTTTGTTGTTTGCTTTATCTTGTTCTGTGATTTCATTCCTGGAGAAAGTTCCTTCAACCTTTTACATTTTCTCTGCAATTGTCCCTGAGAAGAAGCACATGGTTGGATGTGAACAGTCTAGACTTGGAATAATGACTCCAAGAAGAGCCCTTCTTCTTCATCCCTATGCTGTCTCTCATCTCCCTTCACTCAAAGCTCTCAGAGCTTGGCTGGAAAGCTCTCCCAAATTCGAGGCATTTCGTTTGCACAACATGTGCTCTGGGACGTCATCTGGATATGAGAGGTGCTGTATTTGAAGGGCGTTGGTTCCTGCTTCCATGCCCATCTGTGGCAGCTGCAGCTCCCCCACTTCCCTGATGCTCAAAGGTGGTGTCTTCCTCAACCAGCCCGCCTTTCTAGATTTGCTCAAATGACTCTGATCAGCCTATCCCATCAATCATATCTGCCACGTTGTGTTATTTAGGTTAAATCTCCCTCTATCTATGGATACCCTGGCACTAATTATAGAACAGATTGTGTTGGGATTCCGACAGGACTGCACTCTGGCAAATCCAGATTAAGCAATTAACCTTGATGTCACTGTAATTATTAAGATACTTTAGCAAAATGAACTAATTTCCCCACAGGATGTTCAGCTGAAATCAACTTCCACTCTCCTTAAGATGCCAAAATAGGAGATGTTAATGGGAAATTACGTTTAGGTTTTTAATAAACCTACTGGGGATGTGGCACTAGTTCAATTCTGTTTTTTGGAGGATCTGAGGTACAATTGCCTTTGAGCTGGGACAGAAAAGAGAGGAGCCTTCAAAGGAATATAAACTTTTTATTTATTTATTTTTGGAACATAGCCTGTTTCGAGGGAAAGGACACACCATTAGCAAAGCTGTTAAGGAGAACCAGGAAGCTATAGTATAGGAAGGATATGGACAAGGTGGCGTGCACTCAGAAGAGAAAGCCTAGAATCCTAGATACCTGTAGCCTCCATGGTAAGTTAACTTAGAGAAGAAAAAATGTAGAGGAATAGATTGGCTATTGCCACTTATTCAAAGGTTTGTGATCTAGGGGAAGGGATCAGATGACTTCTATTTGGCCCCCGAGAGTGGCAATGGGAGAAAGTTTTGAGGAACAGATTTAGGAGTCACTCAAGGAGAAAAATAATCTTACACAATGATTTCTGTCTAAGAGATGTCTTGGGTAGCAGAGGGTTCCCCTTATCACTACAGGTCTGCGAGCAGCAGACTGGTAATTACTTATTGGAGATATTCTAGAGGGAATTTCTGTTGAGCTTGGGTTAGAGAAGAGGACCTCAAGTTCTGTGATTCTGTGAGAAATAAGTTGCTAACTTCATATAGAATTAGGAGAGAGGAATATGGCCTCATGGTAAATGGAATGTAGGGAATATTCCTTGGGAAGTTGGTTTTCTGCAATACATTTTTGCCCATGGGACACAGAGGATTCTAGATAGAGCATGAAGGAAATTTAAAGGTTACTTAATCCAACTCCATCATTTTACAAATTAAGAAACTGAGACCTAGAGAGTTTGAGTGACTTGCAAATAACAAACACCAAAGGTAGGATTTGTACCAGGTCCTCTGACTCCAGAGAAGATGGCCTTTCCCTTGTGAAATGTTGCCTTGAGTTCCAGTAACAAGATGAGTAAACATATACTCCCCAAAATGTTTTTTGAAACATAGGGTCATGTAACTGGAAGGAACCTCAGACCTTATCTAGTCCTGTTTATACATTTTGCAGGCTCCAGGAGATGAAGCTTTCTCAAGGTCATCTAATAACCTTTGGTTCCTCCCTCCTTATTCCCAAACTGAAAAAAAATTCTATTTAAAAATTGTGTGCTAGTAATTTTTTTATTCCACTTCATGGAATGGTTTTAAAAGGATAATGACTTAGGATGGTGGAAGCTCATTCTATGTATGAGCTATGGTTTCATCTGTGTCTGTGGATTCCCTCATTTGCCAATCAATCATCAAGTAATCATTAAAAACCTACTGTGTGTCATGAACTGCACAGGGTGCTGAGGGCTTATGTACAATAAATGAAAAAAACTCCTATTTGCAAAGACCTTACATTCTAATGGGAGAGACAACAAGCACATATAAAAATATATTCATCAAAAAGTGAACACATTCAAATATATGCAAAGTAGTTAAGTACAAAGTGGCCTGGGAAGGATGGCCAATAATGAGTACAGCCTTTCCATGATTCATGAGTTGAGTGAACATATAAAAATCCATCTGGTTTCTTGGCCAGCCCTCTGGTGTCAATCCTGACTGATTTGCCCTGGTCTGGTCCTCTAAGGGCAGGTGCACAGGCTGATTCTGGGGCTATGTTCAGAGCCTTTCTAGCTTAATAGAGCCTGCCAGAAATTCTGCAGCATGGACAAAGCTGTTAAGGGATCAGGGTCACCTTTCAAACCTAATGGGGAGTCAGAGAAGAATATAATTAATGTGTGTGCATATATTCATCTTACATATATTTATAGGTACCTTATTTGTGTGTAACTATATATACACAGGTGGCATAGAGTGCTAAGTCTAGAGTAAGGAAGATTCATCTTCCTGAATTCCAGTCTGGTCTCAGACACTTACTAGCTGTGTGACCCCAGGAGAGTCACTTGTTTGTCTCAGTTTCCTCTTCTGTAATATGAGCTGGAGAAGGGCATGGCAAACTACTCCAGTAATTTCTGGAGGAAAACTCCAAGTGGCATCCTGAAGAGCAAGACATGACTGAAAAAAAATCACTGAACAACAAGCATACATCCATGACACACATATGTATAAGAATGTAACATATGCACATATGTACATGTACACACATGCATGTGTACATAGTTTGTATAAGCATATATTTATAACTTTAATTACTTATTATAAATATCTATTAAATATATATATATATTTATAAACATCACATTTATATAATCACATTATGAAAAGAAAACTATGGGCCCATTTCATTTTTCACAGAAATAAAAGTTCTCACAACTGAAAGGGACTCTAAAGATTATCCAATCCAATGGGTAAAATTCCCAGAAATTCTTTATCTCATTCCCAATCCATTTCTGCTTGGCAATCTCCAGAGAGAAGGAGGCCACTGATCTCCCAAAGTTGTCCCTTATTTCTTTGAATATCTTTCAGTATTAGAAATGTCTTTCTTTGCATTGAAATCTGCCTTGGTACAACTTCTGCCCATGCCATTATTTCTGTATCAGGAATCAAGTGAAACAAGTCTATTCCTTGGTATCTGTATTGATAGCTTCTTACTTGTTCCTTCTTCCCAGCCAAATCTCTTGTGCAGAATCTTGGTGACATCCAGGTTGTCAGTATTCTTCCTGAAGGTGGTCCACAGAAGTGAACACGATACTTCAGGTATATGGAAGCCGTCATGTCGTTATTCCTGGATGTTTTGTCTCTGCTAAAAATCACATATGTCATCATATTAATTTATTTAACTGTCTATCTTCCTTGGCTACCCCATCACACAACTATTATGCTGAATTGGCAGTCTATCAAATAAATTTGTGGGTAAATTCATATTAAACTTTCCCATCATGGAATATGAAATTGAAATTGTTTTATTTTTGTATATTCATTTAATAGACCTCAGAATTTACAAGTCTCTTAGAAGTCATTCAGCCCAAATTGCTCATTTAGTTGAAACCCCTTTTCCCTTCTGGAATCTGAAGAAATATTTAGACCCCCCTGCTTCAAACTGTTCACTAAAGTTACCTCTCTCATGCAGGTTGAATGAAATTCACTCTTTGAACCCCTGTAAGACTTTACATTTATCTTTTTAAATCTTAATAATTATGTCCACATTAAGGCAAGAGCTTTCAAAATAGAGTGACTATTGAGTCATGAGATATTTGTTATCATACTATACTTGGGGGTTGAAAAGACTAATGTACGCCCATCATGTATCTAAATGTTGTCAGATCAGAAATAGAACAATAGTTTCTGGAGCAGACTTTTTGACTATTCTAATCACTTGTCTGGTGTTGCTAAGATCTGTGTAGGGACCAAAGTGCAGAAACTGAGTTCCCAGCAATGGAAACTAGCCTTAGTGCCTTCTTTCTTTCCTATGCTCAAGGATCCCCATACCTACCATCTATGTGTATATTTATCACAACCACCTTCTGACATATGCTATATTCTTGCAACATGGAGTCTATGATAGTGGGACACACCTGAAGGGGACTACCTTTTAGCATGGCATTTGGGAATAAGGACATGATGCTCTTTATTCTACCTGAGTCAGACCATATTAGAAGCACAAAATATGTTCACTTCTAAGAGTCATATTTCAGAGGGACATAGTCAACTGTGAAGGCAACCAGCATCTGTGGCCATGGACCTAAATAAGGCTAACTGGTCCTTGTGGAATTGCATCAGTGACGTTGACCCCATTAGAGCTGTACTCCACCCAACTGAACTAGGCAGCTGCAGACTTACTGACCAAGATAATGGCACATGGGTTAATTAAGATTTATAGAGAGCACTTTCTAACACATCTTCACTAAAGACTCCTAATTGGTGTAGTAAGGAGCACCAGGACAATTGAAGAAACAAACAAAACTTAGTTGTTTCTAATTTAAAATATTTTTCCTATGTCAGTTCTTTTGTCAGCTGCTGATGGATTCTTCCAGTTATAAAATTATTCATTTAGATGGGTAAAAAATAAATATTTTATTCTCCATATTCTGAAAGCTTTTTTTTCCTTTTTTTATATATAAAGCTTTTTATTTACAAAACATATGAGTGATTTTTCTACATTGACCTTTGCAAAAAACTTTTTTCCCCAAGCTTTTCCCCTCCTTCCTCCCACCCCCCACCCCTAGATGACAGGTAATCTAATACATGCTAAATAGGATAAATTATATGACAAATACAATACATGTATACATATCCCTACAGTTATCTTACTGCACAAGAAACATCAGATCTAGAAAAAGAAGAAGGAAAAACAACCTAAGAAGGAAAACAAAATGCATGGAAATATTCACAGAAAGCGTTAAAATGCTGTGTTGTGGTTCACACTCAGTTCCCACAGGCCTCTCTCTGGATGTATATGACTATCTTCATTGCTGAACAACTGGTTTGAATCACATCATTGTTGAAGAGAACCATGTCCATCAAAATTGATCATCGTATAGTCTTGTTGCTGTCTATAATGTTCTCCTGGTTCTGCTGATTTCACTCAGCATCAGTTCATGCAAGTCTCTCCAGGCCTCTCTGAAATCCTCCTGTTGGTCGTTTCTTACAGAGCAATAATATTCCATAACATTCATATACCATCATTTATTCAGCCATTCTCCAATTGATGGGCATCCTTTCAATTTCCAGTTTCTTGCCACTACAAAAAGGGCTGCCACAAACATTTTTGCACATGTGGGGCCCTTTCCCTCCTCTAAGATCTCTTTGGGACATAGGCCCAGTAGAAACACTGCTGGGTCGAAGGGTATGCACAGTTTGATAACTTTTTGAGCATAGCTCCAAATTGCTCTCCAGAATGGTTGGATCCATTCACAGTTCCACCAACAATGTACCAGTGTCCCAGTTTTCCCACATCCCCTCCAACAGTTATCATTATCATTTCCTGTCATTTTAGCCAATCTGACAGGTGTGTAGTGGTATCTCAGAGTTGTCTTAATTTGCATTTCTCTGATCAATAGTGACTTGGAGCACCTTCTGAAAGCTTTTTTTGAAAAAAAGCTTTAACATAATATATTCTCTCTGATGTTACTTGAATGATATAGAATTGTTTAGATAATTGCTTCGACTCTGCTTTGCAAGTGTAGACAGTATTTTTAAAAATATCTGAGATGTCTTAGCCATTTGGAAAAAAAACTCATCTCAAGGCAATTATTAAAATGAATTAATTGGATTCTATGGCATCTAAGGCCTCATCATATGAGATTCTATGGAATAAATTGAGTTAAAATTTAGCTTCTCATTCCATAGTAGGTGAGAATAAGTCTATTTGTTCAACCTAAAACAGAAAGGAATACCAAGTGAATATATCACCCTAAGCTCAGCAACGTATAGATCACAAGTAGGGGATCACAGAATCCTTTCTTTCAGAGAGCTTGAAGTCTAGCAGAAGAAATAAAACCTATGAGTGTCACTAACTAGCTGTATGGCCGGAGACAACTCAGTTCTACTCTTTAGATCTCAGTATTCCCATCAGTGAAATGGGAATTACACTATTTCATAGGATTTCATTCATTTTATGAATGCTACAATTCTAGAGAAATGAATTATTTGGTTTTGATCTAGACCTATGATTCAATTAGTGTAGGAGACTTTCAATAATGAAGTACCCTTCATTGATAAAAACTGTCAGGCTTTTTAGACTTTATATCCTCAGAGAATTGCTAAGGGCTGAAAGACTAAGTGATCTGTATCACA
This sequence comes from Myrmecobius fasciatus, assembly GCA_023553655.1. Classification (NCBI taxonomy): domain Eukaryota; kingdom Metazoa; phylum Chordata; class Mammalia; order Dasyuromorphia; family Myrmecobiidae; genus Myrmecobius; species Myrmecobius fasciatus. The sequence goes on from JAJPUD010003583.1 coordinate 182,832, forward strand.
TAGTCAATAATTGTTAAAAATAAGATTTGAACCTCATTCTTTCTGGCTTTGAGGCCTTTCTTTATCCCTTTCACCATGTTGGTTATTAGCCATCATCATTAATGATGATGGTAGAGATGTTGGTGGTGAATCAAGCAGAATGAGTTGTGCAGTACAGAACGTTGGAAAAGTGAAAAATGAGATTGTGAATTACATGAGGGAAAGAACTAGTCTTGTTATTTGTATTTTTCTGTGTGCTTAGCACATTGCTCTGCTTATAGTGAGTAATTAATAATTGTTGAGTATTGGAAGTAAGAGACTCTTGCCTACTTAGAGCTTGAGCACCACCATGCATGAATCACTAGCCCAAGGTTTCTTAAACTTTTTTGTCATGGACTGATCTTTTGGCAGAATAGTGAAAAAAGGGGATTCTTTTTTAAAAATAATATTTTAAATGTGCAAAATAAAATGCACAGGATTACAAAAGGAACTAATTATATTAAAATACAGTCATTAAAATCCATATTTTAAAATGTTCATAGGGTTCAGGTTAAAAACCTCAATGACTTTGTTTTCTTTCATACTTCTAGCCAGCTGGAGGGTTGTCAAAAGGCTGAATGAATTGCTTCCTTGGTGAGTGGGTGTTTGCTATGCATCCTGCGCACTCAAAGGAAACAGTGTGGGTTTAGCTGCTGGCATAAGGCTGCTGTTTGCCTCTGTGTACCTCCATACCACCCTCCCATCTTTCTTATGCTACGGGAGCTTCCAATCACCTCTTATAACTGTGCTATAAATCACCCTTGACAGCACCAAGTCCGGGGGGGAGCTTCCCAACCTACTGGGAGGCCTATGGCTGAAATCAGAGAGGGTCCGGCCATATGGAGCTGGAGCATCTGCTTGCCTCCCTGGACAATCTCTTATTGCTATGCTGAGCTTAGTATGTGGTGCTGTGGATTGCACCATGCCCTGGATCCTATACTTATGGGTTCTGCATCTGAAATGGAATGGACTTCCCTGTTCAATACATATGTCTTCATTATATGCAACTTTGGGTACTTTCCCATTATTTTGGAAGCATTACCCTACCATGAAATTGCTATTTTTAAAGGAAAAGTGTGTGTGTGTGCACTCCTCCCCATATATATGTATTCATAAATAAATGCATGTATAATATCAAGACACTATGTACACACTTGTGCATGCATATAGACATACAAGTGTATACACAAATGTATATATACATTTATAGAAATGTATATACACACATATAATCTGGTTATGCTTTTATCTGCATCAGTTTAAAAATCTTCCGATGTTTTACTGAATTCATCGTGTTCATTATTTTTTGCTACACAATATTCTTCTATTATATTCATATGTCAGACTGTTTTATTTTAAATCCATTTCCCAGTTAATGGTCATCTGCTGTGCTTATTGTTTTCTGCTACTATAAAAGAATGTATAAAATGTTTTGTTTGTATTTCATCTTTTTTTCCTTCTTCCATATTCTTCCTTGGATTATATGACAATTAGTGGTAATACTGGGTCTGCCTGGACAATTTAGTCTCTATTCTTGTTTAATTCAAAACTGAAATCCAGATCATTTGGAGCTCTCTATAATGCAATTGAGATTGAATCAATCTGCCTCTCTTCTTACAGTGCCTCTAACAATGAATGTCCTTTTCTTTTATCCTCCTTACCAATTTTAATTCTATGAAAAGAAACATGAAAATTAAAATATTTCATTTCTTTTACAATTTGAGACTGGGAACAAGTTTTCATCTACTATTTGAAATTATTCTTTCAATTTTTTTCTTATTTTTGACTCCAATTTCTGACATGTTTTAGAAATTAGACTTTTAATAACATTTGATGTAAATAGTTTCCTATCCTGCTGTTTCTCTTCAAATTGACTTGATTGATTTTTTGTGTGTAAAAGCTTTTTAATTGCATGTCATCAAAATTCTTTGTTTTATGCTTTATGATGCTTTAAATCCCCAGGATCATAAGATGATGCATGTAGAACTGGAAGGGATTTTAAAAACATGTAGCTACAGGATTCCAGATCTAGACATGGAAGAAACCTTAGAGACCATCTAATTCAATGCCTTCATTTTGCAGATGAGATAACTGAGACCCAGAGAGGTGCCTACCAGCAAGAAGGGGCAAAGCTGGTATTTCTAGCCAGGTTCTCTGACTCAAAACAAGTGTTTTTTCCTATTGCACCATATTTCTTTTTCTTGGTTAAGATTTTTTCCCCCTAGCCATAATGTGAAGTCTACTTAGTCTTGTCTTCCATTTTTAAAAATGGTGTCATCTTTAATATTCAAGTCATATATTGATCCATCTTGAGCTTCCTTCAGTATATGGTACAGTAAGTTGGAGTAAACTTAATTTCTGCCAAACACTTTCTTTTTCTTTTTTGTTTTCTCCATAGTTTTTCTTAGGAAGGAATTCTTTTTGCCAATAATGCCAGTTTGGAATTTATCTAACACTTGATTACTGTTTTTAAAAGCTTTTTTTTGCTTGACTTGGCTGATATATTTTTCTATTTTTTAAGCTGACTCCATAAAAAATATCATCACTCCTTTATGATAGACTGAGGTCTGTTAAAGTTAAACTTCCTTTATTCATACTAGTTTTCATCATTTACCTCAAAATTCTAGATCTTTTCTTTTTGGAATGAATTCTGTTATTTTGTCTAGTTCTAAAAAGATCTCTTGGTAATCTATAAATTAATTTATAGTTGTGGTCGCTCTCACTCATAACGTGACCAATTCTGAGTTTCAGCTTGTGCCCTCAGCCAAGTTATTTAGATGTCGTTGAACTTGAAATGTATTTAAGTGAAAATCAAATTGATTTCTCTGATATATTCTCTCTATGGCTTTCAGTGATCAATGAAGTCTGCCTAACAGAAGGGGTAGTTACATGTTAAGGAATGTTTTTCTCAACTCTTCTCATTTCTCACAGAGCTCAGTAAAATGAAATAACCCAGAATGGAGAGGTGGTCATCCATGGCTACTCAGTACAACCCACTCCATCTTGACCCACCCAATCAGGTGTCTTTGTCCTGATCTCCATGCAGCCAGGGTCTATGGTTGCATTGTGTATTCTCCCAGTGAAGCCGTCACAGCTGGTTCCACCTCAGCTGAAAGAGACCATAGCAGATGGGCTTTTCTGAAGGGAGCCTTCGACAAGAGGGTTATTTTCAGATATTTTAAAGCTGCCATCAACTGCAAATCTAGCCATTTTACAAATCCACCCAGGGCTAATAAGTAATTTTTAAAGTACTATTTATTTGCTTTGACACCCTGTCCTGCCAACTAAAGGGACTTAGCTTTCCCAGTGTATTAATACTAAACAATACAGAGCAATAAGTATTGTGATAATTGGGCTTATAAAGATGGGTTATGTTTCATAGCCAAAGGAGTGAAGTCAGCAAACAGTGGCGGACATGAAATATAGAGAGTGAGGAAAGCAAAAACCCGGTGTCTAATTTCTAGCTTCAGATCCATTAAGCAGTGATTCATATCACTGAAGTCTTTTTTGATTTCTCTTCCCAGGAGTCTCACCTAACAAGGTTTAGTTACACAAATGCTTTTTAGGAACAAAATCACTTCTATTGTCTTAGCTGCCATAATGGCTGTTCTCTCACCTCCATCTCCCTTGTTGTGCATTTCTTATAGTAATCCTCTTTCTATTTGATTCCTGTTTATTGAGTTTATAATTTTGACTTTGAAATGAAATTTTTATCATTTTAATTTCAATTATCCCAGTGTTCATTGTTCTTCTTCATGTGGGATTAGTGCATATGGAGATCCTTTTGGAATTTAATTAAGTTTTCTGACCAGTTAGAAAATATACAGAGGAGTAGAAGCCACTTCAAACATCTGAAAGAAGTAGTGATATTTTGGTGGTGTATACTCTTATCAAATGAAAAAAAAATTGGTTTTATTTCATCAATTAGCAACTGTTAATTCAACATCTGTTGTGCACAGGGCATGGCCCTAGGACTTGGAGATACAAAGGAGAAAAATATATGCACCAGGGAATCTTTAGTCTAGTTGAATTAAAGCAAGCACATCACATATAATTAATAATACATGGCAATACATAGTCTAACAACAACAACAACAAGACCTGTATGGTCCTGGGCATGTAACTTTCTTGATTTACTTATGTAAAATGGAGGGATAGATAGAACCCGAGTTTCCTTCCAACTCTACATATTTGCTTTTATAATCAGAATATTAAGAGCTAAGGTTTATATTGCACTTGAAAGACTGATAAAATGATTTATATGCATCATTTCACAGATAAGGAAGAATTGGAAATATTTTTATCTCTCCTTTAAAGAGATAGTATCCAAGACTCAGAGAATTTATATGATTTGCCCATGATCATATAGCTGTGGAAATGTCAGAAGTAGGATCTGAATCTTTGTCTCTCTTGGCTTTGGGTCCAGGGCTCAGACTACTATATCAAAATCAGAAGAGTAGTCAAAACAATGATTCTAAGAAAGGGAGACAATCAGGGAAGGCATCATATGGGAAGAGGGTCTGGAAAACATTGAATGTATTCACCATAGTCCATTGGCTTTAATGCATTCCATAGCATGCTGCACCCATGGGTCCATTTGATTCCTTCTTCCCCCTCATAAATGTGTGAGACTAGTTTCCAGTCATTACTTTTGTCTCAGTTTTGCAGAAGAGAAGGAATCAGAGAAAGATTGAGGTCACAAAGATACCACTTGACAGAGGGTGACCAAACATCTCAGTGGTTCACTTTAACAAAAAAAAAAAAAGATATGTATTAAGTCCTTTTTTGGAGTCAGCAAGAGCTGGTCATTGGGAGCTATTTGTATTTGATCCTAGAAGTACCAGTGAACTTCTCAGCATTTCTAAGTAGGGAGTGACCTGGTCAAACTTGTACCTTGGGGAAATGATTTTGACCATTCTATGGAGGTTAAATTGAAGAAGGGAAGATTGGAAGCAGGGAGACCAGTGGAGTTATTGCAATACCAAGAATTCTGCTTAGATGGGGGGAAAGATGCATGAAATGTAAAGAAGGTTTAATCACATCTCTCATTAGAAATAAGGGAGAGGAAAATCTTTCCTCCTGTCCTTACATCTCTGGAGGTAGAGAGAAAACTCTGGGGATAAATAAGCCTCATTCTCCAGGATCATGAGATTGTCACCATCTTGATTTACATGGGCTGACGGCAAGTTGTCTCTCTTATTAGGTTGGGAGAGCAGCCTGATAATGGAATAATTTTTGTCTTTCATTGTATGTCCAGAGCTCTCACAGGGTTTAGCAAATAGTAGGTACTTAATAAATGCTTCTTAACAATTTTTTACCTCTTCAGTAAAAGGAGAGAGTTGAATTCAATGGCCTCCAAAATTTTCCAGTTCTAAGTCTATGATACTATTTCCTTTGGCAGCTTCGCTTCAGTACATATATATGACTCTGGGCTTGGGACTATTTTTCACACAGTGACCCCTCCTAAAAAAGCCATCAGCTGCTGTGGAGTGTTTCATGGCCTGGTGGGGGTAGGGAGAGGACATCTGTGGAGCCTGAGATGCATCCTCACAGGTTCACCTTCTCCCTGAATTGCAACCCACAACAGGTGCCAAGTCTTGCAGAGATCCTTCCAGGAGGAGCATCTGGAGGCTTGGCAAGATTCCTGGCAGCTGTGTGGGTGGCTTTGGCTGGGTATTGAGAGTGGGTGTAAGGCTTATTGGCAGCGGGCATCCCTGAGCTAAGGGGCTCTTCCCAGTCTGCTGTTTTCCTTGCAGTATCTCCACCCCCTTTGGAAAATAATTTGAGGGAAGTTCTTAAGGACTCCAGGTGAACAGGAGAGAAAAAAGTTTCTTTCCTCTGGAGGGAAATAGGCTCATTCTAAATGTAAGAAAGGATTGAGTGCTGAAAGATACAACTGATGTTCTTATCCCAAAAGTGTTTTCCTTTTCCTCTCTGTAGGTTCTTTAGACCTATTGTTTTCATGCCATATCATCCATTCAATCTATAGGATTAGAGCTGGAAAACATGTTACAGGTGATCTTTATGGTAAGAAATTGTCAAATATCACCCAGGTGGGGAGGATATGAAAGAATACCTTACTCACCTATGGATGGAGCAGGAACACCATGTACCTAGTGGGATACACCATTAACACCATCAACCACTACCACCACCATCTCTCATTGACATAGAAATTCATGGTTTGCAAAATGCTTTATATTATATTATTTAAGGAATAATCATACAGCAGAGCTGGAAGGGATCTTATCCACCATTCTGTCCAGCCCCAACACTTTCTCAAGCAAGGTCACAGAGCATCAGTTAGAAGTAAGATAGGATCTCCATACTCCTACTCCCAAGCTGCTGTCTCAGCTTTGGCTCATCCCAGGGGTCACACTATGCAAAGATGTCCAGTAGCAAGACCAATAAGGTTTCTATTTTTTTGCAGTGTAGGGTTCCTATGCAGTGACCATGCCAGAAAATATCTTTGAGGCTACAGATTCCTCTGTAGCAACATCCATAAACAGCTTTGATGAGAGTCTAAGGTTGCAGGTATTATTTATTGCATTTCCCATAATTGAACAAGAGAAATTTCCATTTGATCATACATGGGCAATTATACAATGCTTTCAATGGTTTTATCCTAAAATACTCTGTTTCAAAAGTCTATCTTTTTACCTTCACTGTTTTCTGGTCTTCAAGCATCATCTGGATGACCACTAGTTGGGGATATTTCTTCAGGTTCATGTTGGACTCATTTTAGCTTTCCATTCTCAGCTTCCATGATTTTCAAAAACATGTCCTTTTCTCCTCTCCTCCCTCTCCCCTAAAATACAAACTACAGGGAGTGGTTGGTTCTTTGGGCTAAGTCAGTATTTTCCTCATCACGTCTCTGTGTGTTTTGTGAGACCTCAACTCCCTGCCCTACTCTGCTATAAATACTTTGCTCTAACAAAAGCAAACTCACCCCAGATTTCTGGAACGCAGAGATGACGGATGACTGCCAATGGGAGCTGTGGCTCGTGCTTCAGCTTGCTGATGAGAACAGAGAGACCCGCTGACACCAGGAGAGATTCACGGTGTTTGTGTCAGCAGGCATTCCAGGGCATCCATGGGCTGTGGAGATTAACTTAGGCAAGTGACTGCATATAAATCTGGAAGCTAGAAGCTGCTCAAGGCTACAGCTTCTTTTCCATCCTAGAAAACGGGGAGTTTCCTGGGTGGCCTTTTTCTGATGAAAAATTCCCTCGGAGCTGGACAGATTGAGGCCCAATGGCCCCTGCCCCGAGGGATGTTTACATGAAAGGTGAACCAGAAATGACAGCAAGGCAGAGGAATGATGTATGAGGGGCTATTGGCCTCCATCAGATGCCCGTGTCAATAAATGACCTGAGCAGCTGTGAGCAGAGATCTCTTTCTCCAATGTGGCCCAGTTGTGCCATCTCCATATTTCCTCTAGTTATCTGCTTGCATATTTGTCTTTCCAGGAGGGAATAGTGACCTTTGGGGATATCCAGAATTCACATTTATCTTAAAGATTCATTTTATGTCTTTAAGATCTATCAAATATACATAAAGCACCTACTGTGTGCTAGGCACGGTGCCAGATTCTGGGGATACAAATACAAAGAATGAAATAATTCTTACTCCTAAGAAGCAAACATTTTATTGAGGGAAATAGCAAGGATATATCCATATGTCTGTAAGTAAGTTCACACACATATATGTGTATAGATATAAATGTATATTTATGTAAATGTATAGATATAAATATATGTATATTTATAGATATGTATAGATATAAATAGTTATGAATGTGTATAAATGTAGAGATAACAAATGCATGTATATATGTATGTATATATCCACATATATGTATGTGTATATATATAGTTATGAATGTATGTATATCTAGAGATAAGTATATATGTAGATATGTGAATATATCTACACACATATGTGCATATATAGAGATAAGTATATATGAATACATATGGGAATATATCTACACACATGTGTATATATAGAGATAAGTATATATGTATACATAATGTGAATATATCTACACACATATCTATACACAGATATAGATAATTATGAATGTTTGTATATAGGGATAACAAATTTATGTATATATAGTGCATATATACATACACATATATGTATTTTTGTGTATATAAATATAAAGAGAAAAAAAGAGAAAAAGAGAAAGAGAACAAGAATGAGAATACACACATTGTTCTCGTTCATATTTCATTTTTGAAGATGATCAATGATATCGTGGGTGACATTTTGATTTGTATGTGAATTGGTTTGAAATGAGACAGAGTTGCAGAGTCATTAGCTTCATTATCTTTTCCAGAACCAGTCAAGTTGACTGGCAATGACTCCAGGATGCAGTGGATGACCTTGGCAACTTCAATGTCCAAACAAAGCATGGTGCTTCAGCCAACTTCTTGGTTGTTGGGACAAATTGTACTCATCCACCCTTTCCTCAGGGGGAAATCTTTCCAGGCTTGAGGTGGACATCCCTTAACTCACTAAAAGACATGAAGTCTGTTTTGCCTTATCTGTCAAGATGATTTTACTAGGATGTGGCTACTGTACATGCTACTTGTGGCTCCAGGAAGGTGTTGCATATACACACATATAATATAATACACACTATAACTATAACTATATATCTTTAATAACAAAGATATGCATATATATGAGAGTGCTTGTGTGTAATTAGATCTATATAGATGGATATATACACATAAATACATATACACATAATTAACATGTATAATATACATATATAAATATATGTATGTTTTTTGATATCTGTTTCAATGGGATATAAACTATGTGTGTGTATATATATGTTATTATCTCTCCTGATAGGTTGAAAACTCTTAAGAATAAGAATTGTTCCATTCCATGCATTTGTGTGTATGTCTGTTCATATGGACACATATAATGAAAATCAATACAAATCAATACAAAATAGTCCAATATCAGGTGGAGAGAGAGTACCATAGTAATTGGAGGGGTGTGGAGGGAGTCAGAGGAGACTTCAAGTAGAAGATGTAAATAACACATGTAGACCACACCTAATTTACATTATTATCAAGAAGAAATAAGAGAATAAAGAAGGAAATAAGGAAAAAAATGGTCTTAGCTTGTAGGCTCTTAAACAGAAAGAGGTCAAGATACACTAATTATTATTATTTTTTGGTTCAGGGACGGTGGTATGGTATGTTATAGTGTAAAATTTGCCTAGGCTCCAGTGTAATATTTCATAGTTTCTCCTATTATTTTTAGAGGGGGGAAAAAGAGAACTAGAAGACCCTAAAGTTAAGGATATATGCAAACCTGAATGGCTGAACCTGAAGAATATCTGTTAATGGAAAATATCTCCAACACTGTCTCTAGTGGATTATTGAAGGAACCTGCTCCTATCCTTTGGCTTTTGATATTTAAAGAACAACTTGGGAGAAAGGCTCAAAGAACACACATTTGAGATTGCTTGATGACACAAATTTGGGATCCAAAGCAGATGGCTAAATGATTATAACAAAATTTAACAGGTAAAAATGTGAAATCTGGGCTCAAAAATCAACTTTGGAAGTATAAAATGGAAGATATTGCTAAGCAGTATTTATTTGAGACCAAACTGGGGGTTTAGGCAACCACAAGTTCAACCTTAAGTCAGTATTGTGATCTGGCAGCAAAGAAAGTTTATTGGATCTTGGACTGCAATTGGGCCGAGAACACCAGAGTAGACACTGGTGAAAGTTACAGTGGATGCAATGGAGGGCATGCTTATTCAGGTATGGCTTGGATTACATAATTTGTGACCCTGACATACTGACAGTTCTGACATTCTGCAATGTTCTGATTACAGGTACCAGTCTCCTCTATTAGTCTTTAAAATAATTAAGCATCATAACAGACCTTAGGTGTAAAAATCACATCAGCATTATATTCATTAATCATCAACTTTGTGCCAGACATTATGTTAAGCGCTGAAATTTCTTGAACTTAATTAAAGTAGTGTTGGTCATGATGCTTAACCTGATTTTATGAAAGTTGCAACACTTATTGGCCATTTGTTCAGGAAAAAGTTCTGGGAAAGGGATTATTTGCCCCTTTCATTTTCTTTTTCTTTCTTTTCTTTCTTTCTTTTTTTTTTTTTTTTTTTTTTTTGCTGAGGCAGTTGGAATTAAGTGACTTGCCCAAGGTCACACAGCTAGGCAGTGTTAAGTGTCTGAAACCGGATTTGAACTCAGGTCCTCCTGACTTCAGGGCTGGCACTCTATCCACTGAATCACCTAGCTGCCCCTACCCCTTTCATTTTCTTAAGACCATAGAGAGTAGAAGCAGGAATCAACACGCACATTGTGATAAATTCCATGATATCTCTTGTAGGACATAGAATGTAATAACAGGCTAGGCCTTTGGTGTCAGTGGGTCCCACCTCATCATTTGACAGATAAAAAAATGGAAAAGGGAATTGACCAAGATAGAGAGGGACTCAGTGAAAAGGTCAGACTAGAATAATAGAATTTCAGAGCTGGGAAGTCCTCTAGAGATCATATCTAGGCCCTCTATTAAATACATAAATCCATTTTATATTCACACCAACAAATGAGAGATCAACTTCTGAGAGAACACCTCTAGTGACAGGGAACTCACTTATGAAGAATCACATAATCACATGTAATCATAGACTTTCTGAGCTGAATGAGATCACAGAAGCCTTTCAGTACAATCTATTCTTTTCCTTCCATTATAATACCTGACAAATCATCAAGCCTTTACTGGATGTCCCTAATGAAGTGGTACACCAACTCCCAAGGCAGCCCATTCCAATTTTGGATATCGTCTTTCCTCTCCAAGATTGCTTTCCATCTTTTATCCCTCCTTTTAGAGAGGTATTCCCAGTGGTTGGCACATAGTAGTTACTTAAAAATGCTTATTGATTAACTGGTTAGCTGTCCTTGTTAGTACATGTTTTTCCTCTCTTGGTCCAAAAGCAAAAAATAAACCTAGATGTGCCTCTTTGTACCTCTTTGTTCCTAACTCTCCTTTTTTAAACTCAAGAGCATAAAACTAATCTATCTTCCATGTTTCAACTCTTCATAGGCTTGAAAATTGTCATAATCTCTCTCTCTCTCTCATCTGAAGCCTGTATTTTCCAAGCTATATATTCCTGGTTTCATCAATTGAATCGCAGCATCCTATTTTCCCTTCTCTTCATATTCTCCAATCTATCAGTATCTGTTTCATGGTGTCTATGTCCACTGTGCTCAGAAGTGAATTCAGTGCTCAAGGTATAGTTTATCCAAGACTATATTCATGAAGAAGGATTATCACTGAGCTCAAATCTGCCTCTTTTCAAGTTCCATTACTCCTAAGTCTCTTGCCCTCCTCTGGACCAAATAGGACATGTCTGACCTACCTTCCATGAGAACACTGTTCAAATACTTAGAACATAGTGATAATGTTTCCCCACTCCAGCTTTTCTTTTTTTGTGGATAAACATCCCCAGTTTCCTTCATTTGCTCTCCTTTCATACAAATCTGAAGCACTTTCAATCCTATTTGTTCTCCTCTGGATGTTGGAGATACCCTTCCCCAAATCTGGTAACCAGAATAATATCCAACACTCCAGATGGGGTCTGCCATCTAGCACATCTAGCACAGTGGATAGTAAGCTTCTATTAAGGAAGCCAAAAATCATATTGGGTCTTCTGGTTGTGGATTTCTATTGATTTTGCAGTCGCTCAGATGCTTGTGCTCTCTGAGACTGGTCTGGGATTTCCATTTGAATCCCTCACAGCCTAAAATCTTCTATTTATGGAGACTAAGAAGCCTCCAATGATGAAAAGCACATATACTCATGATCCTGACTCCAGTTACTTACATTTGGCTACTCTATGAATATGAGAATGAACAGTTTTCTTTTCTGAACTTGTCTGAAGGGCAATGTGCCATAAAAGATAGGATGCTGGAGTTAGGAAGAACTGGTTATGAATCTAGTTTACAACACTTTCTAGCTTTGAGACCCTGGGCAAGTCTATTAAACCCTTTGAGTCTCGGTTTCCTCTTCTGTTCACTATAGCTAGAAATGTCTGTATTGCATTTATCATGAGGATCAAGTAAGATGAAGTATGAAAAGTATGCTTCTTTTGGTACCATCCAACGATGGTATTTTTTCTTTTTGAAAATTTCAACAGTATTTTATTTTTCTAAATACATGCAAAGATAGTCTTCAATATTCACCTTTGCAAAACCATGAGTTCTAAATATCTCTCCCTCTCTCTTCCTCTCTCCTCCCCAAGGCAGCAAGCAATCCAATACGGGATAAATATGTGCAGTTCTAAACATATTTCCATATTCATCATGTTGTATAAGAAAAATCAGATCAAAAGGGGAAAAATGCAAGAAAGAAAAAAAAAACACAAGCAAACAAGCAACACCAAAAAAACTCCTATGTTTCATTCCACATTCAGTCTTCCTATTTCTCTCTCTGAATGCAGATATCATTTTCCATTCTAAGTCTATTGCAATTGACATGAAACACCTCATTGTTGAAAAGAGCCAAATCCATCACAGTTGATCTCACAAAATCTTATTACTGGGAACAATGTTCTTTTGGGTCTGCTCACTTCACTTAGCATCAGTTCATGTAAGTCTTTCCAGGCTTTTCTGAATTCAGCCTGCTCATCATTTCTTATAGAACAATAATATTCCGTAACATTCATCTACCATAATTTATACAACCTTTTCCCAGTGGATGGGCATTCACTCAATTTCCAGGAAGGATGATATTTTTTGATGGACAAGCTTCCCATAGGCTCAAAGGAAATGCAAGATTCCTTCTTCACATTTCTATCTCAAACTCTTAAAAGAGAAATCTGTAATTCAGAGTAAGGAACTCATGGATAATCAAGGATGTGGCACATACTCCCTTTGCTCCACTCACCTCACACACTACTGGCCTCTTCATTCCAGCTCACTATGTCATGAACCTCCTTGTTATTACCGATCACCCAGAGAGGAAAGGAGCTGGGAGATCATCTGTGAGGTCAATAGTGGAGATAAATTTAATGATGCCTTTGTCGTACAAGTTTCTATTGATGTTTGCTAAAGAAATGAATCTCTCTTTCATAGCTGAAACAGAGAACCAAGAAACTGCTTGGGAGACTGGAGGAAGGGAGGGAGGGAGAAAGAGAGAGGAGAGGAGAGGCAGAGGGTGGGAGAGAGACTAGGGCGAGAGAGAGAGAGAGAGAGAGAGAGAGAGAGAGAGAGAGAGAGAGAGAAAGAGAGAGAGAGCCAGCCAGCCATAGATAGAGATAGGTAGACAGAAATAGAGACAGACACAGGAGAGACATAGAGTGAAAGGAAGAAATGAAAGAAAGAAAGAAAGAAAAAGGAAAAAAAAGTCAATAAATAAATTTAATCAATTACATTTCTAGAGGTGAATCTCTTTTTTTCTCATTCCCTGACACTCATAGCAGCCTTGAATAGGCAAAGAACATAAGACCAGAATACCAGAGATCTGTATTTAGTTTAAGATTAATCATGTGACTTCAGGAAGACCAATTAATCTTTATTGCTAGCATTTAACATTTAATAATTTAATTAATTCATGAAAATCAATTTTTCTAATCTGGTAAATCAGTATAACATTCCATCACAGACCTAAAGATTTGAGAAGATATCTAGTTCAGGTCTAGATCTATGATCTTATGTTCTGCTCAGTTTACAAATGAGGAAACAGACCCAGAAAAGTGACTTTCACAGGATCACATAGTAAGTGACAAAGGATGCTGAACCCATGTCCTGTAGCTCATCTACCCAATTCAAAGCCCTTCTATCCAGAGAGAGAATGCCCCAGGTTGCCCATAGACTCCTTCCCAGTGCCTGACCCCCACAGTGCTAAGGCAGAGTATTTCAGAGAGGGGATGGAGAGGGTCAGTTTCATGTTGGGATGATACTGGATAATTGAAGTCCTAAGTACCCAACTCTCACAAATTTGTGATATAACTTAGAAATATTTGAGTCAGGTTGACATGGTAGAAACAGTGTGGATTTGGAGGCAGAGGGTCTGAGTTCAAATCCCATAAATTCTACCTTGTGATCTAGGACAAGACATCATTCTTCTTTGGGTCTCTTATTTTCTCAATAAAAAAGAGAGGAGGTGGGACTAGGGAACCCCAGAAATCTCTTCTAAATTTAAATCACTGTTACTATTAAATAACCACTATGGGCAAGACACTAGGGTTAAAAGATTAAAATGAAACAGGTCAGATCCTTAGAGAGCTTACATTCTACTGAGAGATATACCATAGTTAAATAAGCACAAGGGACTTGGAGGAGAAAGAGAATGCTACTAGTTTGGGGAAATGGACATAGGAAGGCTTCATGAAGGGCTTGGCAATTCAACTGAGCCTTGAAGGAAGAACCAGACTCTTCCCCGTGATCATGTAAACTTGAGGAAGGCATTGGCTGATTTTTGTCTCTATATTCTCAGGATTTAGCCCATAATAAGACTCAGACTCCTAGGCATCACTACAATCTAATAGGGCTTTACTGTGTTTTGTTTGTTTTTAGGGTGGAGGAGGGTGCAGCTAAAGAAATAAATCTTAATGAGTTCAAATCCTATCTCAGACATTAGCAGTATGAAACTGGGTAAATAATTTCACCCTGTTTCCTCAGTTTCTTTATCTGTAAAATGATATGGAAAAGGAAAGGACAAACCATTCTAGTATTTCTGTCAATAAAATTCCAAATGAAGTCATGAAGAAAGGGATATGACTGAAATGACCCTACAAGAGTCAAAAAAATTAATGCTTTTCCATTTATTCTGAGGAAGACATTGCGGGGAAAAAAGGCGTGTGTGTGTGTGTGTGTGTGTGTGTGTGTGTGTGTGTGTGTGTAAATACTGAGAAGTAGGAGATTCAAAAATGCATTTGTGAGTCCAGTGGCTCAATTTGACTTAAAGGGTGATGATGGTAATCAAAGTCCAAAGAAGAAAGGGAATGATATCTTTTAGCTTAGCCCCTGGAAAAGAAGGGTTGACCAGGAAGAGCCTCTCACAAGGTAGAACTTGAACTGAGTCTTAAAGGAAACTGGGGGGTGAGGAGGAGAAGCATGATATCAATGAGGGATGGCCAGTGGAAAGAAAATAGGAGATTAGTTATATGCAAAGGACAGAAACTAGATCAGAATAATTGGATGATTTTGATACTATTACTCAACATTTCTATAGACATTATCTCATGTGATAACACATTTTCTAGGTGAAGGAAACTGTGATCCACTCAGGATAAGTGACTTGTCTACAGAATTAGCGGAGAGCAGCTGGAAAGGTATGATTGAGCCAGACTATAAAGGGCCTTATACTCGAGGCAAAGAAATTTCCATTTTTTCCTAGGGGCTGTAGAGTTTGAGCAAGGATGCAATAGTCAGATCTGTGTTCTGGGAAGATTATTGTAGCAGCTATTGAAAAGAAGGGTTAGAGAAGGAGAGACTCACAGTCAGAAAACTGCAGATCTAGATGTGGATGGTAGAAAAGCACAAGTGGGCAGACATGAGAGATGTAGAAGTAGATACAACAGGGCTTAGCCAGAGCTGATATTAGATGTGGGGGATGAAGGAGAGGGAAGAATTGAGACTTGTAAACCTAGGTGATAAAAATGAGCTAGTGATAGTTGCTCGCATTTGTATATGAATTTAAAATTCACAAAGCTCTTTACATGTTATGACATTTGATTCCTATAATAATCCATTGAGCTAGCTGCCATTACAATTCCAATTTGGCAGATGATGAAATTGAGACTGAGAGGTTAAATTTTTTGCCCAGGGTCAAATAGTTAGCAAGTGTCCAAAAAAAAAAAAAAAAAAAAAAGATGGCGGCATTGGGTTTCTATCAGTAATGTAATGAGATTTATTTACATAAGATAACTCAAAACATTTAAGCCTTAATGACATTCCACTTGTGAATAGTGAGAGCACTATAGCCCCTAAATGTGCTGTTGACATGGGTTCTCTTTGTAGCTTGAGTTAAATAGATGGTCCCTTTTGGGCTCCAGGACTCTGGATTTGGGCAGAGGAAAGAAGTTAGATAAAAAGTCCTTTTGGTTACGCTTCCATGCCTGGCTTCTCATCTGGCACAGACTGACTGAACCCACAGCCCCTCAACCCTACTGACTGCTGTTGTCATTTCTGCTGGGTCAGCCCCTTCCTTGGGAAGGTGGGATGTCAGACCACATATTCATGGGAAAGTGACAGAGTGAGCTGATAAATGCATTTCTCTCTTAAATTTTATGAACTCTATTCCTTTTGATTTAAGTGCTGAGAAATTATTTAAAGTTTCAATAAAAAACTCCTGAGGTCAAAAGTTAGGAATGATGAGCTAATAAATCGGAATTGTAAAAATGCTCTCTTTCCCTCCTCCTACCTTCAAGCAACATAAAGGGCAAGTCACATAGACAGAATATTTTATAAATATGGGCCTATCAAAGTAATTGTGGGAAATATTGCATGAGTAAGTCCTTGACCATTTGTGTCCCTAACCCCATCCACACAGGCCAGAGGACATGGTTCTTCTGATCGAGTCTAAGCTTATTCCATGGATGAATAATCCTGGGATATAGAGGTGAAATAGCCTTTAGAAAAGATATTTTATTCCAACCCTCTCAGTTAGGAACACCAGCCCTTTTCCCAGATGTGGACACTGAGGTTCAGAGAGAGTAAAGAAATTGTGTAGTTCATACAAGTGGTAAAGTGAAAACTAGGACCGACTCCAAATGCTTTCCACTGTATTTGGTATTCTCTTTATGGTTAAACTTATATGTGCATGTGTATATTTGTGTGTGTATGTGTATACACACATATGTACATATACACATACACATTTAGTTGTCTGTGTATGTATACACATTTGTATATATTTATAAGTCTATACAGAAATGTATACACATATATGAATAAACACACATACACATTCATATACATACATACACATGCATTCTGACTAAGTAGGACTCTTGAGAGTCTCTTGAAGTCTACACATGTTAAAGTTGCTTTATAAAGCACAAAATAATTAGTTCAAGCCAAATAAATATTAATATCTTCTTTCTCCTTATCATGAGACTGTTGTGATCCTAGGAAGTTTGTTAGCAAAGGATAATTTCAAGGACTAAGTCTTCAAAGGCAGTGGGGCTCATCAACTCAGCTCATCACCAAGATGGCTCCATCTCTGTGTGTGTGTGTGTGTATATATGCATATTTAAATATAATTACATATACATATACATGGATAGATAGATAGATTACACATATACATATACATTATCCAGTAGTGGATAGTGAGACATTCTTAAAGTTTTTTCCTCACCAGGGATTATCTAGGCTAATAAAAAATTATAGTTTCTGATCAAATATACACACATGCATATCTACACAATATAGTATATATTTATATGCATAAATATATACATTTATGTCTATGTATTGTGTGTATTGGGGGGAAAGTCAAGCATATTTAACATAAGAAAAGAAATGGAGAAACATAAAAAAGTAGAAGAATGTCTGGACTTTTTGTGCTTGGCTCTCAAGGTCAAACTGAGGACCAATTCGGACACTATCCAGGGAAATGGACTATGCCTTGTAAAGATGCTTCATAATTAGACCTATCACCGAGGAGGATGGATTGCCTCTGAAACTCGTGGATTTCCCATCCTTCATCCCTAGAGAGAGAATTCAGAGGGAGGATGGATTGGACTAGGTAACTTTGGACGTCTCTGCCAGCTCTGGGGCTCTGGGTTCTCTGTACTTATTGTCTCATGTCGAACTGTATCCTGAACTCATGTGAACTCATGTGACCCAGAGCCTTTTCCTTCCGCAGGGCTTTGTTCCCTCAATCACTTCCTACCTCCAAAATCTTCAATCTTTCTTCTCTGTGTTTCCCTCTCCTCCTCCTCCTCCTCCTCCTCCTCCTCCTCCCTCTTCTTACTAGCTTCTTCCTTCTATGTATGTCTATATTTTTTTATCCTAAAAAGAATTTTAAAATCCTATTTTCCCCTCCTATTACCTGTTTATTCTATTACATTATTTCTTTTTCTTTCATTGCCGATATTTTATTGGGACTTAAAACAGGAAGCTGTGGATGCTGTCTCACTTACAATTATTAGGATGTGACCTTGAGCCAATCACCAAATTTGAGACTCCTTTTCTGTATTTGTAAAACTCCAGTGATAATTTTTGCATAACCTAACAGAGCAAAGTGCTTTGTAAGTCTTAATGTGCTATGAAAGCAGGGATCCTATGTTTGTAGGAATCCTGTGATCGTCATTCTCAGTTCTCTCATCTTCTGTTCGATGGAGTTTAGATATAAATGGTTTGGGAACAAATCACTCTCTTATTGTTGTTCGTCTCTGTTAGATGTCTGGCAGCCAAGTTTTCAGGTGGATAAAATAACTGCTTTTTGTAATTGCATAAAAGTGTTGAGATGAGAAAATCTCCTCTCCTGAAAGCATCTTGCAAGCATCACCTCGCTACCCCAGCGACAGATAGGATGATGGGGATGATATGCACTTCCTCCTGTTGTTCTCACTTGGTTTTGATTTCTTCTGCTCAGCCCCTGCGTTTTGAGAGTTTCTCATTCCACAGACTTTGGAGATTATGAGCATTGTAGCAACATATATTAAAAACCTCTCATTTTTGATGGGTTAGTGAGAGAAGCATTCTATCTAGACAGTTTTTTTTCCTTTCAATCTGTTCTTTGATGAATTCTGGGTTGAGATTCCAATTCCAGATCAGTAATTTCTGTCATTGCTAGTGAATTCTCCAAGATACTTGGGGGCCTGTATTCTGCAGTATGGAGATTTTTTTCATCTATTAATTTATGAAGGAGGAGAGGCAGGAGATTATGTAATATGTATATATATATGTATATGTAATATAATACAACATAAATATAAAATATATAATAATATATTTACATATTATACAACAACACAAAGCAACAAACTTTGTATTAAGAATGGGTTTGAGTACCACCATAGACTTGTACTACTTGTAGATTGGTGCTGGTTTTGACTCCCCCCCCCACTAGAGCATTAGTAAGTTTGCTGATTTGTAGTCAAAAGGCTTCCATTCAAATCTGAACACTGTTATCACTGCCTTCTCAGGGAAATCCTTTTACATCCTTGGATTTCCATTTTTTTTATCTATAAGATGGCTTTGAAAGTTCCTTGTGGATAAACTTTATCATTTCAAGCATGTCACCTAAACCTTTGAATCATAGTGCCCTCATTTGTAAAATGGGTATAATAACATTTCCCACTTGTTAATTTCCCTGCTTCAACCTCCCTCCATTCCAGTCCATTCTCCATTAAGGAGCCAAAATGATCTTCCTGAAGTGCAAGTCTGACTGTGGCACCAGACTGCTCATTAAACTACTGTGGCTCCCCATTACTGCCAGGAGCAAATAGAAAACCCTCACTTTGGCATTTAAAGCTGTTTACAATATGTTCTGTGCCCACCTTTCCAGCATGAGATGATTTATAAATCCTTCTCTGCCAGACCTAGAATTCCCTCCAATTCCTAGACTCCCTCAAGACTCAGTTCCTTTCTTAGTTTTTGTAGGTCTTTCCAAGTAACTTTCATTGTTCATGTTTTACCTTTAAGATTGTCTTCCATTTTTTTTTTGTATAGAGAAATTTTGAATATGCCTATTTTTTATTTTAATGCATTTTCCCCCTCTTTAGAATGTGATCTCCTGGGGGGGGGGAGAATCATACTTTTCCCTTTCTTTGTATCCCCAGCTCTTAAAATAATGCCTGGCATACATTAGGTGCTTAATAAATGCTTGTTCACTTACTGATCAGAGCATCTACATGTTATGAAGATCAAGTAATATAATAGATGTCAAAATCACTTTGAGAAAATTAAAGAGTTGTTTTCAATATTGATTACTATCTTATCTTTCAGGACAGTAAATGTCTAATTCTGAACAATCCATCATGTCTTTCTAGGAATTTAGTATATATATATTTATTTTTAAAATGATGTGTTTCATGGTTTCTTCTAATTTTCTTTGGAAGCTTTACTCCAGCAGGAGCCACCCTTGGCATTTCTGCTTTACTCCAGCAGGGGTATCCTTGGCATTTCTACTTTACTCCAGCAGGGGGCACCCCTGCATGCTTTGCTTCAATAGGGGGCACCTTTGACATTTCTACTTTACTCCAGCAGGGGGCACCCCTGGATGCTTTACTCC
>JAJPUD010003583.1:203115-230619 GCA_023553655.1 Myrmecobius fasciatus
GAGTATCCTTGGCATTTCTACTTTACTCCAGCAGGGGGCACCCCTGGCATTTCTGCTTTGCTCCACTTTGCCTCCTCCTCTTGTACCAGAATGCAAACAGGAGCCTTTTGTCCCACTGTCCCGTGTCCAACTGATCATCCTGACTCTTTGGAGACCCCCATCCTACTTCAGCTGCCTCTTTGGTTGCGTGATCCTGGAGGGTCACGCTTGGGAGCTACCACTGGACCCCATCTCCACAGTGTTTCAGGGTCTCTGCCAGGCCCGCCCTCCTCCCACCACAGCTTCATGCTCCATCACTCTGGCTAGCACTGTGCTCTCCCGCACCATCACATTCAATGCGAGGGCGGATTATTCTAATCCCAGATTTGTTTTCCTTTTTGTTGTGATGATATTGACAAGAACTGAGACCACTGGATCTTCTTCCTGCTCATCTCCCACCTCTCCTCCTTTGTTTCTAGGGGCTGGTCCCTCTGCCTAGAAAAGACTCCTTCCTCACCTCTGTGCTTAGAATTCCTTCCCATTGGATTTAAGAAATTCCGAAAAGTTGATTTCCAGATCAGTTCTAATGATTCTATGACTTTAAAATGCCCTCTCGATGAGTCTCTGGGAGCATAATTACGCTTGTACAAATTTTGTAGCTGCTGTCAAGTACATCTAGAAGAGACACTATTTTTTAAGGCTTTATAATGCACCCATAAAGTTTGTGCTCCAGGCTAAAACATCAGGGTTGGAGATGTCAGCCCATGAGCTAATGATTTTAGACCCTCTCAATTCATTTCTCTCACTTGATGCTATAAATGGAGGAATTAAGCTCAAGGTAAATGGCTTTAGCTACTTCATTTTAACAAATATCTGCCCTCAAACTAGCTGTTTTGGAAATTAAGAAATCCCAAGCTGTTTCACATGTCATTTTCATCATCTTACTCTTTCTGCTCCAGAAGTCAGTGCTCTGTGCTATTCTTTCCCACTGAGTCCAATTTCTCTGGCCAGCTTTCAAACTTCTCTCTGCCCTGCCATGATCTGGTCCCACAACTCACCCCAATTTGCCCTGCGCTGTGTTCAAGAAGAGCTTGCCCACCCCCTACTGCTCACCTCAAGCTATGGACTTGTTTAACATAAAAGGTGAATTTTCTCTTGGCTGTGCTTTCTACCTTCTCCAACAAGCCAAGTGTTGTACGTCATTCAAAGCCCAGTGCAAAAGCTTGCTCTTTTAGAAAGTCTTCTCTATTTCTTTCCCAATTTGAAATGATCTTTTCCTCCCTGAAAAGCCAAAGAGTTTTATTTGGGCCTCTCTTCTCCTTTCTATTACAGTTATTTTTCCATATACATATCCACATACACACATACACAATTACATATATAATATAGCTTCAAATAGATTATATAGTTATACACATAATACATAGATCAACATCTGTCTTTATGTTATCTATGTATTTATTTATATTAAGTGAGTCAACTTGTGTTGAGTGACCCCAGAGGGCAGAAAAGAAGCAATAAGTGGAGGCTTATTCCATGCGATGAAGAATTCTCCAACCCCTCAAGGAGTCCCAGAAAGAACTGGCCTGTCAACATAGTTACCTACTACCTGAAGCAGAAATAAGTGACAATAGGATAAATCATTAGAATATCACAGGTTTACTACTAGAAGAGAGATGAGAGGTTATCAAATTCAATTTCTTCATTTTACAGATGAGGAAACTGAGATCCCAAGAGATGGAGGGACTTGCCCAATGTTGAGCTGCTCCCAGGTGTCTGAGGTGGGGATTGAACCTGGATCAATTATACTATGGATGAACATTACAAATCACAAATACTACATTTATTTTTATTTATTTCTTTTTTTGCTTTTTTTGCTGAGGCAATTGGGGTTAAGTGATTTGCCCAAGGTCACACAGCTAGGATGTGTTAAGTGTCTGAGGCCAGATTTGAACTCAAGTCTTCCTGACTTCAGGGCTGGTGCTCTATCCACTGCACCACCTAGCTTCCACGCAGATATTACATTTAGAGACAATGCCACATCCGTGTTATCCTCTTGATCTTTGACATTACTCGGAGACGTCTCAAAAGGCAAAGGCAGATCAGAAGATGAGCTCAATGAAATGTAACATTAAACCAAAAAAGAGCAGAAAACACAGAATGGAACCCTGAGAAGTGCTAGAAAGCAATGGTTTATCGGACAGGTGGTAGATTCAGAACACCGGAGGATCCCTCAGTCACTGTGATTCTAGGAGTTGCTGATAGTCTAATGTGAATTTCTCAGATTGAAATGAATAAAGAGGTTCATTGCTTCTGTTCCACATATTGTGTAAAAATGCAAATAACTATTTTGTTGAAGGAGGCAGCTGCATTTTATCAGCATGGGGAAACCACACTAGCTACACAGATGATCATTCCTTTTAATTTGTCAAGGCTGGCCTCAAGGCGGAATCACTCAGGCCTAGAAAGAGCTTTGCTTACGCTATGAATTCTATATAAGACTCCAGGATTCTTCTAGGTAGAAACGATTTCTGTTTTGAAATATTTCCATCTACAACATTGGACACAAATGGATGGAACTCTGACTTGGGAATGACAGGACCTGGTGTCAAAGTTTGCCTCTGATGTTTACTACCTATATGAAACTTGCTCAAAGTTTTTCTTGTGGGCTAGTAAAGATCTCTACTTACCTCTAAGGGTGATGTAAATGTAGCCTTAGAGTGGTGACAATCTAAAGACTTAAGATTCAAAGAAAACTCCCTATTCTCTGGTTCTTTTTTAAGTGTAATTATTAATATTGCATGGGGAAGTTTACCATATGGCACGGATGTCACAGAGACTGAAGTCAATCCCATGATATATGATTCTTATGTTAGTGACTTGTAGAAACTGGGGGAAGGAAGTTGCCTGTGAATGAAATGAAGAATGTTGAGGAGATTCTGAGAAGAGGCAGAGTAGGTCAGAAAACTCTTGGCTCTCCACTCTCTCTCTCCCTCTCCCTCTTTCCCTCTCCCTTTCTCTCTCCCTCTCCCTTTTTCCCTGTCCCTCTTTCCCCTCTTTCCCTCTCCCTCTCCCTCTCCCTCTCTCTCTTCCCCCCTTTTTCTTCCTCTCTCTCCCTCCCTCCCCCCTCTCTCTTTCTGTCCCTCTCTCCCTCTCCCTCCCTCATTCTCTCTCTTTTTCCCTCTCTCTCTCTCTCTCTCTCTCTCTCTCTCTCTCTCTCTCTCTCTCTCTCTCTCTCTCTCTCTCTCTCTCTCTCTCACACACACACACACACACACACACACATGAAACAGAACATTGCCTTAGAGCACGAGAAATAAATATGATGTAAAACAGTTGTGCTTCTAATATAAACTGAGAAGATCCCAGGAAAGTCCTGATTTCAGGATTGGCAAGGAAAGTGCAAAAATATTCAGGCCCACTCTACATAATTAACACACAAGCCCTGGGAAAAGCTGGATTAAGAGGAACCCTCAGCTTTCTTTTTTCTTTTTTTAATTAAATAAAGCTTTTTATTTACAGAACACGAGTGATTTTTCTACATTGACCTTTGCAAAATTTTTTTTGTTCCAAATTTTCCCCCTCCTTCTCCCCATCCCCACCCCTAGATGACAGGTAGTCTAATACATGTTAAATATATGACAAATCCAATATATCTATACAGTTACCTTACTGCATAAGAAAAATCAGATCTAGAAAGAAAAAAAAAACAACCTAAGAAGGAAAACAAAATGCAGGGAAATATTCACAGAAAGCATTAAAATGCTGTGTTGTCGTCCATACTCAGTTCCCTCAGGCCTCTCTCTGGATGTATATGACTTTCTTCATCACTGAACAATAGGAACTGGTTTGAATCACCTCAGTGTTGAAGAGAACCATGTCCAGAATTGATCATCATATAGTCTTGTTGCTGTATATAATGTTCTCCTGGTTCTGCTCATTTCACTCAGCATTAGTTCATGGGAGTCTCTCCAGGCCTCTCTGAAATCATCCTGCTGGTCGTTTCTTACAGAACAATAATATTCCATGACATTCATATACCATAATTTATTCAGCCATTCTCCAATTGATGGGCATCCTTTCAATTTCCAGTTTCTTGCCACTACAAAAAGGGCTGCCACAAACATTCTTGCACATGTGGGGCCCTTTCCTTCTCTTATGATTTCTTTGGGATATAAGCCCAATAGAAACACTGCTGGGTCAAAGGGTATGCACAGTTTGATAACTCTTGGAGCATAGTTCCAGATTGCTCTCCAGAATGAACCCTTAGCTTTAAACTTTCATTTTGCACAGTGTGTGTGTATAGGGACTCTGATGACTGAATATGAGAGGATGGAAGGGCTTTTCACTGTAGATGGAAGCCAAGCACAGCTGTGATGACCAGATGTATCCTAGGCTGAGGCTACAAGGAGAAGAAGCTAGCACTCACTTGGTGAGTGCAGTAGGGAGGGGCAAGGTGCCCACTGATGGCTGTGAGCACCTTCAGGAGATAGTCCCTAGTTTCAGCTCCAAGGAAGAGAGGGCAGCTGTAGTTTACAGCCACTACAGGGACTGCAGGGAACAAGTTCATTTGTGGACTTTGTGGCTGGAAGTGCTAAACTGAGTTTTAAAAGAGAGAAGAGAGTCCCAGGTTGCATCTGAAGACATATCTCATAAAATAACAGCAAGAAGGACCTGAGACTTGAAGCATCATTCTCCTTACCTTGGTACTGTAACTTGATTACACAAATAGCTATTTAAAACAAAATAAAACAATAAAATGAGTAAGGAAGGGAGAAAAAACTGAACCATGGTTACTATGGAGATAGAGAAGATTTCAGTTTATAGTCAGAGGAAGATAATGGAGCTAACAAAACCAATCTTTTTCAGTGAGAAACATCAAATGGTCTCAAGCACAAAAGGAGTTCTTGGAAGGATTTTAAAAGGAATTTTTCATATCAAATAAGAGAGTTTGAGGAAAAAGTAGGAAAAAATAAGAGCAATCCAAGAAAATCAATAAAATTGTGAAAATAAAGTCAACCATCTTGAAATAGAGAATCAAAAAGTAAAGGAAGAGGGACAACTAAGTGGTGCAGTGGGTAGAGCACCGGCCCTGAAGTCAGGAGGATCTGAGTTCAAATCTGTCTCAGACACTCAACACTTCCTAGCCATGTGATCCTGGTCAAGTCACTTAGTCCTAATTGTCTCAGCAAAAAAAAAAAAAAGGAAGAAAACAATTCCTTGAAAACTATAATTGGGAAAGGGGAAGCTAATGATGTTCTAAGAGCACAAAATAAAGCAAAATCAAAAGAATGAAAAAATAGAAGAGAAAGAAAGTAAAACATCTCATCAGAAAAACAACTGATCTGGAATATAGCCTGAGGAACATTTCATAAGAATAGTTAAAACTACTTGAAAATTACAACAGCAAGAAAGAATCTTGATTCAGCACTGCAAAAAATTACCAAGGAAAATTGCCATGAAGTTCTAGAACAATAAGACAAAGTATAAATGGAAAACACCCACAATCATGTCCTGAAAGAGATCCTAGGAGGAAAGCTTACAGTTACATCATAATCAAGTTTCAAAGCTCCCAGATTAAGAATAAAATATTGAAAGCAATAAGAAAAAAATAAATATCATGGAGCTATAATAAGGATAACACAGACCAAGTAGCTACTACATTGAAGGATCATAGGTGCTGGAATACTGTTATTTCACAGAGCAAAAGAATTGGAGTCACAGCAAAGTTAAGTATAAGCCTGAATGAAAAAAAAAAAGAACTGAAAGACTTTTATTGTGTGTGTGTGTGTATGTGTGTGTGTATGTGTATATGCTTTCTTAATTTATAAAAAAATAAGATGGCAAGGAAGAGAATAAGGGAGAAATTTTTAGAAGGTTGGATCAGTTAAGGAATAGGAGGACAACATAATAGAAGTAAAGTAGAGGAGAGAGGGTAAATAAGGTGAGAATGGTGAGGAAAAATAGGAAAGAGGAAAATACACAAGTAATTGTAGTTTAGAATGTGAATGGGATAAATTTACCCATAAAACAGAAATACATAGCAGATTAAAAAATTAATTCAACAATATGTTGCTTTAAGGAACCATAATAAAAGTGATACACACAAAAATAAAATAAAGGACAGGAATAGAATTTAATATGTAAAAAAAGTAGGAATAATAATCATGGTCTCAAAAAGTTAAAAAAGGATGTAATCAAAGGTTAAAAATGGAGAAAACACACTGTGTTTCAGCAATATTATTCAGTATTGTTTTAGGCCATTTAAAATATCTAGACAGTGTAAAATACCTAAGCCCACCAATTGGAGAATAGCTGAATAAATTATTGTATATTAATATTATAGAGTATTATTGTTCTATAAGAAACAATCGGCAGGATGATTTCAGAAAGGCCTGGAGAGACTTAAATGAACTGATGCTGAGTGAAGTGAGTAGAACTAAGAGAACACTGTACATGGCAACAAGAAGATTATGTGATGACCAATTGTGATGGATGTGGCTCTTTTAAACAGTGAGGTGACTCAAGGCAATTCCAATAGACTTGGGATGGAAAGAGTCATTTATATCCAGAGAGAGGACTGTGGGAATTGAGTGTGGATCACAACATATTATTTTTACTCTTTTTGTTGTTTGCTTGTATTGTGTTTCTTTTTTTTCTTTTTGATCTGACTTTTCTTGTGCAGCATGATCATTGTGGAAATATGTATAGAAAAATTGCGTATGTTTAAACTATATTGGATTACTTGCCATTTAAGGGAGGGAATTGGGAGAAAGTAGGGAAAAGGGAGATAAGGCTTTGTGAGGGTGAATGTGGAAAATTTTGCATAAATTTTAAAAATAAAAAAGTTTAATTTAACAAAAGAAAGGAAAAATAAAAAAATTCAGATCTAAATAATTGAAGTAATATGTATTTTTTCATGGGTAAATAAGGCCAATATAATTTAACAATGACAAATTTACCTAACATCTATTTATTCAATACCATTACAATTAAATTATTAAACAAATATTTTTCTGAGTTAGAAAAAATAATAACAGAATTCATTTGGAAGAGCAACAGGTGAGGAACTTCAAAGAAAGTAAGGAAAAATATAAAAGAAATAAGTTCAGCAGTATCAGATTTTAAATTATATTATAAGGAGAGGGCTGTTGAAATGTAAAATAGATAATTTTGATTATTTTAAGTTAAATTTTTTCTTGCAGAAATAAAACCTATGTAGCCAAGAGTAGAAGGAATCCAGAAAATTGGGGGCAGGGTAACTCCCATAGACCCTTTCTCAGCTAGAATGGGATTGGGTTGGAATGTTGCTGTGGTGTAGGAAATGATGAACTCTTTGATAAAGGAAAACACGGAAAGACTTGGACCTATTAATGAAGAAGACAACCAAAAAACCAAAACAAAACAACTGAGAAACAGCTAGCAGGTGGAAATAGCATAGTTCCATCTTACAGATATGTGTATGAGTACATGTATGTGTATATATATATGTATATATATGTTTATAGATGTCTATGCATGTGTGTGTGTGTATAGAGAACAAAAGAAAACCACAAGAAAGCAATGAAAAGTTGGATAGCTTTGAAAACAGTTGGGTAATATTTATTATGTAGATTTTCTGGAAATGGAAATTTATTGTTTTACATTGAATCCTCTCTTATGGTCTGCAGTATCAATGACAATTTTTTTCTTTTCTCATTTTGTATTTAAGTTTAAAATTAAAAAAAATTACAAAAAAGAAAGATACAAAGAATGTTAAAAGATGTTTTTCTAAAACTGGAATAATTTAAGGTATTAAGGTTGTGTTTTTCCTATGCTGAGGCTGCCATCTGTTATGTGTATATGTGTTTTTCAGCAGTTCCTGTCTGCTCCTTTTGAATTTGATTACTTTTTCCTTGTAACTACAGCAGCATTTCTTAGAAGTCCAGGTGCTCCCCATAATTCATATAATGTTCAGAAGAGACACAGTAACGTCCCCCAGGAGTACTCTCTATACATCATTGGCTCTATACATTGACACCCATGATTCACTGAAAACCAGTCCCAGACTAAATAGGTTCTTTTGTTTCAAAGTCTCTAAGTTTTGCTTTGCTGAATTTCTCCTGGGAAATAGCAGACATCTGTCCTGCCTTTCACCTGATAACACGCAGCACAATAATTTCCTTTTGCCTCCTTCAGGAAGTATAGACCCACAAGCTTATCATAGTTGCAGCCCTGAAATCAGACTCAGGAACCAGGATCCTGCCTTGTCACCAACTTGCTATATAACTGTAGGCAAAGGGGCCTCTGTTTCCTTACTTATCAGTCAAGAAAGATTAGTTGCATGTTATATGTCAGGACCTGGGGATATAGAACAAAACTCCCCAAACTTCCTGCCCTCAAGGAGCTCACCTTCTATCATACACCTCTGTTTAAATGAAGGGACCAGGATAATACAGCGAAGGAACTCCCTCTCTCAGTGTACACTGGCACCTTCTCAGCTACGTATTATAATCTTTACAAGTTAGGTATCTCATCTAGAGTGACATAGATAATTTATGTCAGACATGGGGATTGAATCCAGATCTTGTGGCTGTAAGGCCAGCTGTCTATTATGCCTATTTGCATATATCAATTCAAATTAGTAGAAGAGGGAGG
Organism: Myrmecobius fasciatus; assembly: GCA_023553655.1. Classification (NCBI taxonomy): domain Eukaryota; kingdom Metazoa; phylum Chordata; class Mammalia; order Dasyuromorphia; family Myrmecobiidae; genus Myrmecobius; species Myrmecobius fasciatus. The sequence goes on from JAJPUD010003583.1 coordinate 211,732, forward strand.
GATTATCACTCAGGGTGGGGGTAGAGCATCAAGAAAAGCTTCATGAAGAGGGGGGAGATTCTGTGAGGGGGAGATAAGGAGAGAGAACTCTCTGTGTAAGGGGGACCGCCAGTGCCAAAGCAAAGATGAGATATGAAGACAATATGTGAGACAGAGAGAGAATTATTGAGTTGAAGCATTGAATGAAAGAAAGGGAGTATTATGTAATGGGACTAAACAGACAATTCATGTGGCGTGAGAGTAGATAGCTATTCTTCCTCAAAGAACTGTTGTCAATGTAAAGTTCTGGTCCACACGCAAAAGAACTAGCATGTTACATTTGCAACAATTGATCCAGTCAACTAAAAAAAGAAGCACAGAGTTCCAAATAAGATGCTGAGAAGGGCTGCTCTGAGTGTCTGGAAGAGATCTATCCTTCACATGAATGTACTGAGAAACCTTGTTGAAGTCAGAGCAACAAGTAAACGAATGAGGCTGTAGAACACTATGGTCCATTGGCTCAATTGTTTTTCACTGTTTTCAGAATTTTAAAGATCTTAATTTATCAAATTACAAATGAAATAACAAGGGACTATGGGAAGATTATAAAAAGTCCTTCAGAGTCCTACGTGATACTTTAGGTCTCATATCCTGAGTTATTGAGAAGGAGATCAAGGCTGGTGAGGATCTTTGATTCAAGGCAGTAGTAGATGTAAGTTCAAGAAGAGTAGAAAAGGAAAAACAGAAGAGCTGAATGCAGAAAAAGTTGAGGACAGAAGACCCAGGAAACAACAAGAAAAGCTATTTACAACAGGCAGAATATATAAACTATATTGACTGGGTTGATTGGAAGTAGCAATGGAGAAGGGAGCTGTAAGAGAGACATTCATTTGCTGAGAATTGACTGATTCACTGGAAGTGTTAAATCCTGCTAGTGTGTGGAGAGATATTTAGGATTATTGATTTTCTGCAGCTTGAGACACTAGAAACTTCTCATATATTTATGCTGCCCTATTGCCTTTGGAAGGTTGCAGGTAAGAAAAAGATAGGCTTAACATCTGCTTTACTTTAAGAGTTTTGGCTTTGCTGAGAGCTGACTGAACAAACTAGAATCCCCTGCTATTTGAAGAGCTGGTTGAAGAAGCTGCATTTACCAATTGATTTTTTATCTTAAGAGGGAGAAACTCCTCTGAGTCCCAGGGCATCTGGGTAACTTGGCAGTTCTCTAGCTTAAAGGAGCTACTTGTTGCTGAAATAGCACAACTTTTTTCTTAGCGCCCTACCAAGGTTGGCTGTGCACTAAAAGATTTTTGTCACTGCTTTAGTAGTCTGAAAATGGTACAGAAGCTGCTTTGCAAAATAGAAAAATTAGAAATCTTAAACTGTTCTCTAAAAAGACACAGGATAAACTCTGCTGTCCATAGTAGCTAGTTGCCTCAGGAAAATTGGTTTTCCCTATTCATGTCCTTTTTGCTAGATTTCTGTAAATGTGTGCCCACTTTCCCCTATGAATACTGTATACATTGAAGGAAGAGTATGACCTAGATTTATGAGTGGAGCAATACTTTAAAAATCATTCTTGTTTTTCCTTTCTGTTGAATAATTGTTATTGTCAATTCTGCTTCTGCTTTCTATTGAGTAAATATAATTATATCATAATTATATCTATAGCTATATGGAAAAAGTGCTCTAACTCACTATTGACTGGAGAAATGCAAATTAAAACAATTATGAGGTTACTATCTCATACCTATTAAATTGGCTAATAGGACTGAAAAGGAAAGTCACAAATGGTAGAGGGAATATGGTAAAAAAAAAGAGAGAGAGAGAGAAATTAATGTATTGTTGGTGAAGTTGTGAATGCTGTAGAGTTCTGTAGAGCAATTTGGAATGATGCTCAAAGAATTATAGAACCATGTATACCCTTTGACCTAACAATACCACCATTAAGTCTGTTTTCCAAGAGATAAAAAAACAAAACCAGAAAAGACCTATATGTACCAAAATATTTATAGCATCTCTTTTTGCTTGCCTAAGCAAAGACTTGGGAGAGATGCCTATCAAATGGAGGATGACTGAACAAATTGTTATATGTGATTATAAAGGAATGCTATGGTGTCATAAGAAATGATGAGAAGGATGCTCCCAGAAAAACCTGGAAAGACTCATGTGAGCTAATGCAAAGTGAAATGTGCTATGTACAAAACAACAAGCAATATTGTGAGATGATTAATTGTGAATGACTTATCTATTCTCAGAAATACAATAATTCAAGATAATTCTGATAGACATGTAATGAAAATGCAATTCAAACCCAAAGAAAGAAATGATGGCGTTTGAATACAGACTGAAGCATACTTATTAAACTTTATTTTTCTTGAATTTTTTTTGCCTTTTTTAAATACGATTAATATAGAAATGTTTTGCACATGTGTAACTACACATGACTAGATATGTGTAACATATTAAATAACTCACTTTCTCAATAGTGAGTTGGGGAAGGAGGAAGGGAGAGAATTTGGAACTCAAAGTTTTAAAAACAGATGTTTAAGTTGTACGAATAAATGGGGGAAAATAGAATATTAAATTTTTAAAAATGACATCACAATGTTTGATTTTGTGTAGACAAGCACACTAGTTCTCATTCTGTAGCAGTGTGTAGGAGTAAATTCTTACTTCCTCTCCCTATTTTTACAGATGAATAGAATAATTACTAGTGGAAATACAGGTGAGGGAGAAAGACATGAAGAGGAAGAAAAAGTGAGAGAGAGAAGAAAAATAGAGTGGGTTAGAGGAAAGGAGGGAAAGGAGAGAAAGAAAAAGGAAAGGGAAAGGGAGGAGGGGACACTATGCAAGACTTGCATATTTAGACTATATGAGGATTAAATGTCAAAATGGAAATAAAAATCCTTTTTTTTGCATTTGTCATTATAATCTTCCAAGACATTTTTTAGTTTTATCAAGTGCTATTTATTCTTCCTCTTTATATCTATCATGTCTGTATCCCTTTCTCCACATTTTGAGCCACCTTAATTCAGACCCTCACTCTTTTTCACTAAAACTACTGTGATTGACTCCTAAATGTTCTTCTTTACTCCTTTCTCTTTCCATCCAATTTAGAGTCATCATCTTAATACTTCATGATGATGTATTACTTCTCTCCTTATAATCCTTCAACAACTCCCCTTGCCTACCAGATAGATGATAATTTGCTTTGCCTGGCATTCAAGGCCCTTCAAAAATTGGTTTCAAACTACTTATCAAGCCGTCTTATAAAAGTAGTGTATTTCCCTTCATATACCATGCATTCAAGTCAAATAAGACTGCTTCCTTGAGAATTTCCATAATGACCTCAGACCTCAAGAATTCTTTTATTTCTTGAATTTCTATAATATTTTCTATGTTTATTATATGTTTGGCACTCATCTGGTATTGTTTTAAGATTTGTCTTGTGAATCAATGCTTGTGAGACAATGTGTTACTCTGTCAGGGGCTGTTGTATTGGTTGCTCTAGCCCTCATCCCCCATCCCCATCTCCCCTCTTTTCTTCCCCCCTACTCCCTCACCCAGTACTAAGCATAATCTCTCTAGACAATGTAATCCATGAACAGCAGAAATTTATATCTGAATAGTGAGCTCTGCATTCTGACACTAGGTCCAGGAGTCTTGGAATAAGATCTAGAAGCAGAGAGCCTGCCCTTGATGAGAGCATCTTTTTGCTGTCAAGGAAGGACAGGAGGCTGATAATGAGCCCTAAGCAAAAGAAGTCTCTACCAGTAACCAAAAAGACCCCAGTTTACTGATGGTATTCCTCCTTAAATCTATATCTATGCATCTGGACTGCTCCAAGATCAATTAGGACATTAATTAGAATCAATTAATGGCATAAAAATGGGAATGGAACCAGAATACTGAAGATAAAGGCCTCACAGGGACTGTTTTCAAATACCCTCATTAATTCAGGAAAGGCAACTCACTCTACTGGAAAAAGCCCTGACCCAAGAGTCAGGAGATCTATGTTATAATTAAAGTGCTGCCGTTAATTTGCTGTGTGGTATTGGATAAATTGCTTTCCCTCTCTGGATCCTGGTTTTCATTTTTTTTTTTCAACAGGAGGTTTTGGATTACATTTTAGCTAAGCTTTCCATTTTGAACATTATAGGGAACACTCTATAGAGTGATCTCTACTACTATTATCAGCTAGCATTTATAAGTTTATATTTAAATAGCATTTAAGCTATTAAAACTTAAAAGTGCACTAAGAGTTTTGGGGCAGCCTAAAGAGTGCTTTAAAAAGATTATATATTATTTAAATGTGAATTCATTTTATATCTTAAGAATCAGATTGTTTGGGCTAAAAGAAAGAAATAAGGATTAAGAAAGAAATAAGGATAGGAAAGAAATAAATGCTTTAATGCAAGATCATTTTAAACACATGAAGAGCATCCAAGACCAAGAAGGCAATAGTCTTATTGACCTCTGTCTAGTCAGACCACATTCAGAGTGCTTGGTGTTAAGGTTTGGCTACCCCGTTGCTTGAGGCAACCCGGAAAGGGCAGTCAGGCTGGGGAAGGGACAGGATTTAGACCTTGTGCCATTTGGTTGAAGGAATCCAGGATCTTTGGCCTGTGGAGGAGATTTGGGGGATGTGGTAACTGTCTTCAAGGATCTGAAGGGCAGTCATGTGAAGGAGGGATTCTACTTGGTCTGTTTTGGAGCAATAGATAGAAATTGAATGAAAACAGATTTTATTGATGGTAGGAAAAAGCTTTGTATCACTTAGAGCTCCCCCAAGTGCATTGGATGATTGAAGTGGATGAGACTTTCCCGTCACTGAAGGTCCCATGTAGAGTTGGTGGAACCATTGCTCCTATGTCTCTGCTAGTGATGGGTTAGCCTTGACTTCTCTCCAGGTCCCTTCCACTCTGAGCTGCTGAGAACATTAGGTTTTAGAGTTAGGAAATGGGCCATCTTAGCTGATGGGTCTATATTTGCTCACTGAGGAGGTGGGGGTAGGGGCTTCTTCCTTGGCTAGTGCCTTTCCAGGAAGGCAGAGTGCCTCTTCTGCTTCCCCAGAGCTGTCATTCTCTTCTGGATTTTACCTTTCTACAGCCTTCATTATCTATCACATCTTCCTGTCCAGGATCATTTCCAGGCAGATCCTGGTTTTGTCCCTTACTCTGGGGCAGCTCTCTTCATGGATACCATCGTGTTTTCCCTTTAATTTCCTTCTCATGCTCTGGGTACCTCAAAGGAGTCTTGCCGCCCCTTGTTCTGGCAACTACTGATCCCCTTCTCCCCAGAGAGAGCTGTTTTGGTAACAGGGTATTTATGCCATCCTGAGGCTGGTTCAATTTGTCTCTGTCACCTGCTATTGCTCACTCTCTAACAGGATGAATTCCAGCAATACTGCTCTCTTAGTAGGAAAATCAGGCTTTGTGAAATGTTTACTCCACACCTCTCAAGGCAAGGCCAAATTAAAGTGGCCTGCTTGGAGACGAGGGGTTGTCCGTTGTACCCCAAAGCACAGCTGCTTTCAAGGCTGCTTTGCCTTTGTCTCCACATCTTTTTTCCTTGCAGGGGAAAGTCCTCATCGTCTTGTTCCAGCTGTCCGGAAGAGTGTTGCATTTGTTTACCTGTCTCTCTATTTTGATCTGCCATGTCACAAGGAAATCATTTCACAAACTAATTACTGTAGGCTTTCACTGGGGAGCTGGCCTGCCACGTTTTCTCTCTCTCTCAGCTGGACTGGGCTGACTGCAAAATCGACAGCAATTTGGAACCACGGCTGCATTCCCCAAGTGTGAAGAATGTTACTCTCCTGTTAGCTCAGGCAGAAAAGGTTAGCCTCCTCGGCAGGGGGCCACCATTCTGGCTCCAAATGAGTAGAAGGCAAGATTTTTTTTCTCTAATAAGTTAAAAAAATTATATATATATTTAAACATCAGCCAAATTATGTGAAAAAGAATGGGCAGCAGGGCATTCACAGAAGACCTTATGATGGAAAAACTGGTTAAGTCAAGCCCAAACTGGTGCTTAGGGGAAAAAAAAGAACCAAGAATGGAATTGACATAATATGGACCCAGTGAACGTCTGCTGAAAGATTAAATCAGCTTGAGCACTCACAGGATTTGAGTGAGAGTAAAGAGCTCTGTACATACATATACACATGTGTGTGTTGGAATATTCACATACATCTCTCATTCTCTTTCACATGTGAGAGATTTAATTTTCAACTCGATTTTATTTCTGTCAGGGATCGAAAGACCAATGGAAGCATCCAAGGGGAACTGTAGGAGATTACCAGGGATAGCTTTAGTACTGCATACTGGGATGTGGACCTTCTTTCAAGGAAAGGCATTCCGGGTAAAGAAAGGAGATTGGTATACAGTGAATAAGATGGTATAATTGGTCCATCTGAATGCTGAACGTCATCCCTGAGACCCAAAGGTAAGACTTTAGTAAGTTGAGCGAATCCAGAAATTACAAGAGATGTAAAGAATTACATCTTTCTATCAACATCAGAATAGGACAGTGTTCATATTACATCTATCACAGCTGCACCAAAGATCTTGCCTTCATGCAATTTGAAGAGTTGGAAAGTTTAGAGTTCACCTAAATTAATTGTCTACTCAGCTGAGTAAACTTTAACAAGGAATCATCCATTTTCTCCTTGAATACTTCCTGTGATGGAGAGTTCATTACCCCATAGGAGTCCCATACTATTGTTGAATAACTCAGAGTATCTAAGACTTTTTGCACATCATAGCCATTTCAGTGATGAAAAATAGCTATCATTTTAACCATTCCCCAGTGTGTTTTTTTTTCTTCAGGTTAACCCTCACATGAATATATATGATTTCAGGTCCCTGCCCCATCCTTTTACAGATTTGCTTGAATTTCTCCGTGTTTAAGATCTGACATCCAGAAGTAAAATGAATAGGGCAGATTCCAGGGGGAGTGATTATACAACGAGATTTTCAAGGAACCAGAAGCTGTGATTACTGAACCACTGTCTGTGACCTTGGAAAAGTGTCAAAGAAAGGAAGGGGCCATGCACTGGAGGAGGGCACATAGTTTCACCTTTGAAAAGGGTACTAGAATAGATTCTGAAAATGAGGCCATAAATTTTGACCTCTAATTCTGGCAAAATTTCAGACTATTATTAAAGGGATGGCTGGTGAATCTGTAGAGGAATAATATGGTGGTCATGAAGAGCTAGAATAGCTTCAGGTCTTATCAGATTTACCTTATTCCATTCTGTTTGCCCATTTATTTTGCATATACCACATTGCATATACAATGTTGCATATACCATATACTTTAAATGGCTTTTCCAAAATCTCAAATGAATAATAAACCTTTGGAAAACATTCCCTGCGAGTCAAGCATTGTGCTGATACAGATATAGTCCTTCCTTTTAAAGTGCTTACATTTAAATGGAGGAGACAACAAAGAGAAATATGATGGCCAGGTTCTGCAAAGTCATGGAGGGGTGGTATTTGGTGAAGAAGATGAGGAGATGGATACTTGGCGATTTGAAATAATTGTCAGAATATCTGGAGCCAAAGAGAGAGAGAGAAAGAGAGAGAGAGAGAGAGATTTTTTTGTATCTGTATCCTCATATTTGGCATATAAGAAATGCTTAATATATATTTGCTTCTTTTATTGGATTGCTGTTCACAAGAACTGAAGGGTTTTTACATTGGAGAAAAAATAGACTTTTCTTTGCTTGAACCCAGTGGACAAGACAAGGTACAATGAGGTGGTGAGAGGAGAGACAATAAAAAGAAGCAATTTTTGACTCGGTGTCAGAGAAAAAGAAAATAAAATGAAGAAAACAAAACAAAAAAAACCTTCCTAATATCTAGAACTGTTCAGAAATGAATGGGACACCTTAAAAGAAAGTGACATACTGAGAGTAGTAGCAGTCTTAATATTTATATGGAGCCTTGAGGATTGCAAAGCACTTTACATATATTTTCTAATTGAATCCTCAAGGTCAACAAGATAGGAAACAGGGGCTATTGCTATACCCATTTTATATATGGAGAAACTGAGCCACAGAGCAATTAAGTGACTTTAACCAAGGTCACACAGCTAGGGAGTAACTGAAACAGTCTTCTTTACTCCATCTGAGTTCAAGTCTCCATTGCTCCATCATCTACCCTTCACTAGATATCTCCAAACAAAAGCCAGATGGTCACTTGTCAGAAGTCTGGTAGTGAGCATCTCCTGCTTGGGTCTGACCTAGACTTCTTCCACTTTCGAGACCTGTACTTCTATTTATATGAAACCATTCTGAGATCACGTTAGCTTTTGAGCCTTTTTTGGTACACTCTCAATATGTCTTGGACTTGAATCCCCTTAAAACATCTGGGTCCTTTTTTTCCCAAACTGCTCTATATCTGTATGTTCTGAGACTGAGGAGTAAGCAATGTTCCACACTGAGATTCTCCATGGCTACAAAAAGGAAGGGATGATCTCTTAGGAAAATTACCTCTTGTGATAAAAGCTTAAATCAGCTGCTTACTAAATAGTCTGTTTAATATCAGGAATCATGGTTTGGTCTGGCCTACTAGAGATCTTAGAACATCACTAATGGCGTGAAGACAAATCTCAGTCAAGAACATTCTTATGGCTGCTATTTAAACTCAGAAAAACTAATCCAGGAGATCATCAAATGATCTTTCCTCAAGGAGCACTTGCTTGGTTTGTTAGTGCCACAGCTAATAGCCACAGGCAAAGATGGACCTACTGGTTTGTCATTGGTAGTAAAGCCTGGTCACAGTGATTGAGGTAGGAAAAACCAGCTGCTGAAACTTTGGCTAATCTGAATTCTACAAGACCATTATATCCCGTATTTGCAAGCTTCTTCAAGAACAAATAAAGTCACTGTAGCCCCTTTAGAAGTTATAACCAATGATATCTTGATTACACTGCTAAGGGCTGAATTTCATCTCATTCCATTTGAATATGTCTGATTTTTCTTCTCATGCACAAACTTTGTTGCACTGTTCACCTGATGTCTACTAGAATCCCTCCATTAACTTTGTATGAATTTAGATTTATTTTTGTGTTAATTTAAAGTTAATTAAAGAAACTTCTCTGAGGTAGGAAGGTCCCTGTGGTCAAGTAATAAATCTCATAACTGAATAAGAATTACAAATAAGTGGTCATCCTATAATCATTTAAAGACCTCCAGTAATGGAGAAGTTTACTACCTCCCCCCTAAGCCAGATCAGTTCTCTTTTAGACAGTTCAAAAATGGGAAAACTGCCTGTTGTTAAGAGAATCCCTTTTTCATATGGCAACTCTTCAGTTCCCTAAAGACAATGATTATGTTGCCCCTAACTTTTTTCTTCTCCTATATGGAACATGCCCAGTTTCTTCCACTTTTGAAGTTTATGTATAATGGTGATTTCGTATTCCCTGAAAATCATAGATTCTCTCCTCTGACCACTGGACAGCTTGCTAATGACCTTTCAGAAATGTGCCCAGAACTGACCATGTCACTCCAGCTGGGATCTGTCCATAGCAGAAGATATGAGAACTACTCCTCTCATTTCTATGCATAAAACTGACTGTCATACTGCTGATGTGTATTGAGCTTGAACATGGTAACTGAGTTCTAAATTCCAGTCTGATCCTTTTTCAATCATTTTTTAAAAATGTTAAATTGCCCAGAAGAAATAATTCAGACCAAAATAAGCTCAGACTCTGCATGGCAAGTATTCCTATTGTATCATTTTAATGCAACTTATGAGACAATTAACCCAGCATAAATCAGAGTTAGAATTGGAAAGAAAGTGTATGCTCTTGGGTCTCCTTAGATTTGTAGATAGTAGGTAGCTGTCAGACTAAATTACTTTCTATACTTCTTTCAGTGAAATTGGGGGTATAGTTAGAGAGAACAGTGCTTAGGTAGATCAATCTAATGTGAGAAGCTAGTAAGGTGAATATTGGGGCAGAAATGAATGAATTGACTTCTGTTATCCATTCTATTGGGGAAAAATTGTCCATTTTCCAAATTGGTGAATGTTGCCTAAGAAAAGGCTAGAGAACAAAAATTGACTGCTTGGAAGAAGGATTGAGAGCAAGCCAAGAGAAGTTGCTTTCAGCTAATATAAGGACAATTTTCTTAAAAATTAGTTTTCCAACAACAGAATAAGTTGCTTCAGAAATTAGTTATTTCTGTATCACTGATGTCCATCTGCTAGTGGTTAGATGACCCTATGTATTCATAATTTAGGTAGAGGGGGATTCTTGTTAAACTGCAGTTTCTTTTTTTTGAGATTCCATAAGGCTGTTTTTCTTTTTAAATTCAATTTAATTTAATTCAATTATCCATTGTAGGATAGCAGACTAGAAAACAACTGGTGTAAAAAGGACATGGGTTTTGGTGAATTGTAAGCTCAATTAGGATGAGAAAGACTAATTCAAGTTTAACTTAACATGTATAGCATCAGACTATGCAGAATGAAGAACATGCTAGGCCTTCATCTCATGTCCTCTTCAGATTTCTGAAGTATCATATTTGATTCTGAGTGTCAAATTTTATTTTAAAAAAATTGAAACTCTTGAGGAGGATAAGGAGAATTGTGAGGAACTGGAGACCAGATCATAAGTAGGTCACTTGAATGTTTAGCTCTTAGAGAATGGAAATGATTGCTATTTTCAAGAATTCCAAGGCCTATCATGTGGAGGAAGAGGAAGTAGTTTTGTTCCATTTTGCCTTCTCTACCAAAGAGCTTGGGTTAATGGGTAGAAGATGAAAACTTCAGCTTGCTAAAGGAAAAAAAAAACAAAAGCAAAGCTTCTTAAAAAAATAAAACTGTTAAAAATGAAACAACTGGCATCAGAAGGTACTGAGGGTTCCATCAATCATCAGTCTTAAATTCCCACCAATTAGCCTCTCAACTTCTGAGATTCTCATCTACCCTTCCTATGGGACCTATACTCAACAGACAGTTGACCTTCCTCCAAGTTTTTAATGATTTTATTTATGTCCTATCATGCAAGAGCTAGTCTTTTCTTCCTTTTCATTTTCACCATGTAACTGACCCACCTCCTTTCTAACTATATTTCTCATATTAATATCTTTCATACTTCTGTCTCCTCCCTCCATACAAGTCATTGTTGGTAATAGATTGCCACCTGCTTACAGTCAACATTTTTCTTCATTGTTCGTTGGTTCACCCATGACATTTAACCTTTAAGGATCACCTTCTATTATGATTCACTGTCATATTCAATATCAACATCCCCTATTTCTGTCAAAGGCTGAATCACCATTCTTTCACTCTTCAAAATTATTCTTATCATCACCTCTTCAGCTTCCTCAAATCCTGTATTGATTCAATTGCAAAATTGTGTTGCTTCTACCTCCCATCTCATTTCTTGACTCACATATCCACTGACTTCTTTCAGATACTTAGAATCTCTTGTCTTATCATCTATTTGAACAATCTCCTAATCAATCTCTCAGTCTCCAGTCTTTTAACACCATTATAATCTATCTTCCACACAGCTATCAAATGGTGTTCCTGATGTGCCTCTATGACCTTCTGTCATTCCTTTACTCAGTAAACTCCAGTGGTTCCCTATCACTTCAAGGATGAAAAATAATCTCTCTATTTAACTTTTAAAGCCCTACCCAAACTGATCCCAACCAGTTTTTCCAATACCTCCTGTACTTTGCTATTCAAATTGACCTGTCTCATATCCATGATAATTTATCTCATATCTCTGTGCCACCATGCCAATTTCACATCTCCATAAGGCACTCTCTCCTTACTTTTGCCTCACAGAATTATTTTCTTCTCTTATGATGAAAATCAGGTACCAACTTTTATATGACTTCTTTACTGATTTCCTCCCTCCACCAATGCTTGTGTTGTCTCAACCAATGTATCTTGTATTTAAATATTTTGTATTTATTTGGAAACTCATTTAACCCAATTTGCCTCAGTTTCCTCATCTGTAAAATGAACTAGTGAAAGAAATTATGAGCTATTCCAGTATTTTTGCCATCAAAACCCCAGATGGTTCACGGAAAGTCGAACATTACTGAAAATGACTGAACCACAAAATATAATCACCTTGGAAGTAGGGATTAGCTTGTACTTTGTAGCTGTATACCTAATGCCTCACACATTATATGAACTTAATACATGCTTTTTGATTAACTGATGTAACAGTACCATGTTATTACATTTGTATGTGTGACAGAAAGCAGTTTGAGACTGTGGAAAGCTCCACAAAACTTATTAAATGCCACCTGCCCTGTTCTCTTCCTTTTTTAAAAAAAATTCTACACATCAATTGGCAGTGATATTTCCATGATATTTGTATTGGTGAGCTCCGTCAATGTACCTCTCATCCAAGGGCATGCCAGAACTGGGAAAACACAGGTTTTACCTCTTTTTTGAGTAACTCTGCTTTTCACTGAGAAAGCTCTATGATGCTTGGGGCCTTGAATCCATCAGCACAATATCCTCTACAAATAGGAGTACTTGGAGGACTCTATCATCTATTGGAAACTTTTTTATTTTATAATTTGGATTCTGTGCAGGAAAGCTTGCATGACCTTACTGGTAAATAACTATTGTTCTGTCTGGGGCCTCACTTAACACTGACAATCAGGAAAGCTAGAATCAGTGCTAGTTTTGTGGTTTTATTTTATTTTTTCCCCCTTTATCCCCAGTATTTACTTAGTACAGTGTCCAGCCCATAGTAACTACTTGTTCCCAAAATGATTGTTGGTTGGCAACAGTAGCTCTTTTTCCTGAAGCTCTCAATCCTATTTCCCCCTTCAGAAATAACTTCACCTCCTATTTTACTGAGAAAATACTTTAGACAAGAGCCCATACCGTACAAATCTCATGTATTTCAGCTCTTTTACCAGTGGGGCCCACATCATCCTCATTGACAAGTACCACTCTTAATCACACACAGTTCCCTTTCAATTCTGGTATATTCTTGTTGCTCTATTCTCCTCCCCTTTCCTTCCTACTCTCACTTCAAACTTTCCAGCTCCAAAACTTTCATCAATATTGCCATTACCCCTGGAAAGAGAGTGCCAATCTATTCTTTTACAACTCCATTTATCATCACTGTGTTTTTTTCAAACATTAGACAGTATCATTCTATATGACTTCTCTTCCCCACTCCCATTAGAATCGAATTATTTAAAAGGTAGGGTCCATCTTATTTTCATATTCTTATTTCCAGTGCTTGGGATATGATAAAAATAATTTTTGGTTTGCTTATTAAAAGTTGGCTCCATCTGCAATAAACTCATCAATCTCTAATCTATACCCCAATCCTTTTACATATCCACTCATCCTCTTCTCTTTGCTGTCTGACTGTTTGCCAAGGTTGAATTTCCTACTTGTGCCCTCAGTCAATTCTCTTTCCAAATACCAAAGGAACTCTTTTTGCCTGTCATCCTACTTTTTCTCTCATCTTCAATTTCTATTTTTTTTTACTGGTTCCTTTTCCATAGTCTGTTAGTATGTGCATGTCTGCTTTATTGGTTTAAAATAAATAAAAAAATTTGACTTCCTTGTGTCCTCTCATATGTATGTCTATTTAGTGAGCTACCATCATTTATTGCCCCACTTTCCACCCCTCTTTCCTTTGTTACTTTCTTGTACACTGACTTTAAATCCCATTATTCTACTTAAATTCTTTTCTCCAAAGTTCAGAATGTTTTATTAATTGCTAGCTCAAAAGAGCTGTATTCCATTTTCATCCTACTTGACCTCTTTGCAACTTTTGGTACTGTCAGAATAATCTAGGATATTTTTTCCTCCCTTGATTTTCCTGACACTGCTTTCTCTTGTCAAACTTCACATCTCTATCACTGATCCATCTCATGCGCCTTTTCTCACTCATCTGTCATCTGATAGTTCATCATGAGTGTCCTTCAACCTAAATTCTCTTCTCTCTACACAGTTTTTTTTTAAAAAATCTTTCTGAGTTCCCATAGTTCCAAATGCACAGATGGCTAAAAATATACAGAAATTTCCTCATTTCTCAACTGAAACCCAATTCAATATCTTAATTATACATTGGATGTCTTATTTCTAAATTGCATCAAAACCCAATATTGACTAGCATCCCTGCTGGATGTACTTCTCATCCAAAGTTCCTTATTTTTGCACAGGGAAGCATCCTTTTCTCTCAGGACTTAACATTCAATGTCATCAGCTCTTCCACTTTCCTCAATCCTCCTATCCCGTTGATTACCACATTTTCTCACTTCATCCTTCACACCATGTGCCCCCTTGTCTTCACCTGCATAACCACTAGCCTAATTGAGGCATTCAGATTCTTTCACCTACAAGAGTATAACAATCCTTGGATAATTCTTCCTGCCTTTTTTCCATTCCATCTCCGATTCATCCTTCGAGTGGTTAACAAACTCATCTTTTGAAGGAATGACTTGATTGTCTCTCCTTTGTACAATAATCTTCAGTGATTCCTTATCAGGATAAAAATGCTCAGATAAAATGCAAAGTTATCTTGACATTTAAAGTCCTTCATGCTAGACTATCTTTATATCCTATCCAGTCCTTGCCTACCTTTCTAATTTTTCATGCTACTTCTCTGCAGAAGATTGTATTTTAGTATAAACAAACTCCTAGCTTTACCATTAACTTGGCAGTCTCTGTTGAAACTTGATTCCTTTGATCTGACTGTCCCTTGTGCTTTGATTGTCTTTCCTCCTCATGTCTGCCTTTCCAATATCTTGGCTTCTTTCAAGGCTTTGCTCTGACACCACCTCCACTGTCTGTTCCCATCTTAGTGTCTAATGTTACATTTCTTTCCAAGTTGCTGTATGCTTACTTAATCTGTGTGTATACCATGCCTTTTTTTAGTAGTATGCAAGCTTCTTGAGGGAAAGCACTCTCTCATTTTTGTTCAATCTAGGCAGAGTCTAGCACAATACCTGGCATACAGACTTACTAAATACATTCATTATTATTGAATTAGTGAGTCATGGTGTGACTTCAAAAAATGTTTTGAATATGCCATATTGGATCCATTTCTCATCAACTACATTTTTTTAGACTGGACTCCATCATGATCATAACACCTAGGAAGGTTCATTCCCTCCAAAAGTCATCCTCCTGAGAAGGGATTTAAGTTTGGTACTCTTCCCTCTTCAGTGCCCTACTATCTTCTGAATGGGGATTTGGAGGATAAAGCCAAGAAGTCCCTCCAAAGCTCCCTTTAAGGGAGTCTTTTATGGATAGGGACCCACATGTGCAAAAATGTTTGTAGCAGCTCTTTTTGTAGTGGCAAGGAAATTGAAACTGGGTGAGTGTCCATCAGGTGGGGAAGAGCTAAATAAGTTATGGTATATGAATGTTATGGAATATTATTGTTCTATAAGAAATGATCAGCAGGATGATTTCAGAAAGACCTGTAGAAATTTACATGAAATGATGCTAAATGAAGTGAATAGAACCAAGGGAACATTGCATACAGCAACAACGAGATTATACAATGATCAATTCTGATGGATATGGCTCTTTACAACAGAGAGGTGATTTAAGCCACTTTCAATGGTCTTGTGATGGAGAGAGCCATCTGCACCCTGAGAGAAAGCTGTAGGGACTGAGTGTGGATCACAACATAGTATTTTCACCTTTTTTGTTGCTGTTTGCTTACTTTTTTTGTTTTCTCTCATTTTTTTTTTCCTTTTTGATCTGATTTTGTCTTGTACAACATGATAATTGTAGAAATATTTATAGAAGAATTGCACGTTTAACCTACACTGGATTACTTGCTGTCTAGGAGAAGGGAAGGAGAAAAAAAGTTTGGAGTACAGGATTTTGCAAAGGTGAATGTTGAAGGGTATCTATGCATGTGTTTTGAAAATAAAAAGTTTTATAAAAAATAAAAAAGAGTCCTTTATTTCTCACCAGCTGCACTCCTTGGAATGGACTTCGTCATATCTTCCTTGATGAGTACCTTCTATAAGACTTTCTTTTTTTTTTTTTTTATCTTTTTTCCTTATTAGACTGCAAGAGCTTCGAGGCTAGGAACTCTTGTTTTTACATCTTCAGTATTTATCACAGTGCCTGGCAAACAGCAGGCAATTAATAAATGTTTACTGACTTACTGATCTTGATGCCATTTTTGTTCTTGTCTATGACAGAAGCTTGTTTTTTAGTCAACCAACAAACAACACCACAGGATCTGATATTCTTCCAGTCAGTTGTGTTAGTGCGAAGGCATGGTGTACTATAGAAAATCCTCCAGGGAATCTTGAATTCTTATAATAATCCATTTCAAAAGCAATTCTGAGATGATTGCCCATATCATGGAGGAATCTTTGACTTCATATCCTTACACCTGAGTCAGCTTCCATCAGGTCCTGTGCATTATAGTTTAAATTTATGTTTTTCTGTCTATCTACTGACACATGTACAAATTATATATATATATATATTATATATATACACACACATATATATACCCACACACACATATATAAATCCAGAGACTTACAATATACATACATATACACACATGTATAATACCTCCACAATCTATACATATGTATGTACACATACATGTAAAACAAGGGTGGGAAATATCTGGGCTTTATAAGGCCTGAGAAATCATTTGTATAGTCAACTGCAGGAGATGATGAACTGAAAACTAGGTACAACAATCTCCCACTATTTGAGTTCTATAAATTGATGATTTTGTATGATCCATGATATACAAATGATACTTGGAAGGAAAACTGTCCCCCCCCCACTGATTAAAACAAAATTGATGTGTCTGACAGTTAATGTAGATTTCTCTCTTGATTGAATCTTTTTTTAAGTTTGACTTTGTCTGAGGTCAATGATTATTACTCCTTTTTTCCCAATAAATTCTCCTCCTCATCATTGTTATTATGTTTTTATATATCTCTTATTCATATCTCTGCAACTCTTCTATTTTCTTTATCCCTATTAACATGCCTTGCTATTAATTAACCTTCCTACATTCTTTATTTTAAACTTTGAGTTCCAAGTTCTCTCCCTTTCATTCTTCCCACTCCTGCTCACTGAGAAGGCAAATGATTTGATAAAGGTTCTACATGCATAGTTATGTAAAATATTTCCATATTAGTCATGTTGTAAAAGAAGACATAGACAAAATAAAACCCTCAAGAAAAATAAAGTAAAAAAGTATGCTGCAGTCTGCATCCTGACACCATCAGCTAGCTCTTTCTCTGGGGATAAAGAACACTTTTCACTGTAAATGCTTCGGAATTGTCTCAGATAATTTTATTGCTGAGAATGGCTAAGCTATTCACAGCTGATCATCTTACAATATTGCTGTTACTTTGTACACAGTACATGTCACTTTATATCAGCTCATGTAGTTCTTTCCAAATTGTTCTGAGAGCATACTGCTTATCATTTCACATAGCACAGCAGTATTCCATCATAATCACATATCACAATTTGTCTAAGCATGTCTTAATTGATAAGTAATTTCTCAATTTCTAATTCTTTGTTACCAAAAAAGACATGTTATAAATATTTTTGTACATTTAAAACCTTTCCCTCTTTTTAAAATACCTTTTATGCTACAGACCTAGTAATAGTATTGTTAGGTCAAAGAATATTCATGGTTTTATAGCCCTTTGAGCATAGTTCCAAATTACTCTATAAAATGGTTGAATTAGTTCACAACCCCACCAACAATGTATTGTTTCATTTTTCCCCATGTCCTCTCCACCATTTGCCATTTTTCTTTTCTGTTCTATCTAATAGGTATGAGATAATATTTTAGAGTTGGTTTAATTTGCATTTCTCCAATCAATAGTGAATCAGAGAATGATCTTTTTTCATATGGCTAAAGATAGCTTTGATTACTTCCTCTGAAAACTGTTCATATCTTTTGATCATTTATCATTTGGGGAATGACTTTTACTCTTATTAATTTTATTCATTTCTCTTTATGTTTGAGAAATGAGACCTTTATCAGAAAAATTATTCCATTTTTTCCCACAGTTACCATTGTTAACTGTATTTCCTTCCGTTATATTCCCCACTTTTTTCTCTCTCCTTTTACCCTGTTCCTCTTCAAAAATGTTTTGCTTTTGACTACTCCCTCTCCCAACATGCCCTCTTTTTTTTTTTTTTATCAATTCCCATCTTATTCTTATCCCCTTTCCTTTTTACTTTCCTTTAGGATAATTGAGTGTATATGTTATTCCCTCATTGAGATAATTCGGATAAAAATAAGGTTTACTCACTTCCTCTTACCTTCTTCTCCTCCTCCATTTTTTTGCCTCTTTGATGTGAGATAATTTGCCCCATTCTGACTACTTTTTACCCTTTCTTCCAGTATATTCCTCTTTCACCCCTTAATTTTATGTTGTAGATATTATTCTTTCATATTCTACTCACATCTGTGCCTTCTGTCTACATAAATTCCATTTAACTGCCCTAATAATGAGAAAGTTCTTATGAGTTAGAGGTATCGCCTTTTCATGTAGGAAGGCAAATGGTTTAATCTTATTGTTCAATATAATTTTTCTCTGCTGTTTATCTTCTTAATGCTTTTCTTGAATTTTGTATTTGAAAGTCACATTCTCCTCAGCTCTGGTCTTTTCATCAAGAATGCCTGAAATTTCATTGCATTTCCATATCCCCCCTAAAGGATTATACTCAGTTGTTCCGGGTAGGTGATTCTTAATAGTAATTCTAACCCATTTGCCCTCAAAAATATTATATTTTCTCCTTGATTTGGGGGTCTCTGGAATTTGTCTATAATATTCCTGATAGCTTTCATTTTGGGATCTTTCAGGAAGTGATCAGTGGATTCTTCTGTTTGATCCTGAGGGTTCTTGAATATCAGGGCAGTTTTCCTTGATAATTTCTTGAAAGA
>JAJPUD010003584.1:0-21231 GCA_023553655.1 Myrmecobius fasciatus
TACAGAGGCCGTGTCAGCCTGGGAGAACAGGCTGGTGAAGTTAAAGGGGCACTGGAATCAGAAGATTTGGGTTCTAGCCGCCTTGCGGCCACTGACTTAGGACTTTCTTTGAGTGCCTTTTTTCTTAGAAATTATCTATGCTGAGCTCCTTATTAAGATGGAGAAACTTGGGTTCCAAGGATCTTTCAACTCTGATGATGCATAATTTGCGTCTCTGCTTTATCTATTACTTAAGTTACTCTTGCTCTCTTCCCAGAATGCCAGATGGCTCCTAATAGTTCCCTTTGATTCGGGGAGTGGGGATCACCAGATATTTGGCTCATAGTGTTCGTGTTTCTGGCTCAGGATGTTACAATTGCTGGTGTTGGGGGCAGCTACTATCTCCCATCTCTAACCACAGCATACCAGCTTGCCTGGAGCTGGGAATAGAAATCCTTTTCTTGCTTTGATCTGCCTCAGTTTCCCCATCCATAAAATTGATGGAGTAGAGAAGAGCTAGGTGATCTTTGAAATTATCAGCTTTGAAATTAAGGCTGACTCCACTACCTAGCTTTGTAAACTATAAGGTGTACTATATTATGATAATGGTAATTGCATAAGTTCATTGGTATAGATACCAAAGTGCTTTACAGCTATCTCATTTTATCTTCATGACAATACTGAGGGGGAAGGTGCACTGTTATCCCCATTTTACAGGTGGAGAAGCTTGAGGCACACCAAGAGATCCCTTGCCCAGGCTCACCCAGCTAGGAAGTATTGAGGCTGGTCTTTTGGAGTCTGGCTCCTGGGGCCTTGTGTGAGGAAGATGTTCGCATCAGTCTTTTTTTCTTTGAATTTCCCCTGATCAGGGTAGAGAAAGAAATGTGGGCAGTTACATAGGAGGGCAACCAAGAAGGAAATAAAGGACAATGCTTCTCTCAGATCTGGGGCTGAGCATTCTAAAAACCACTAGCCACTGAGAGGCTTCCATATGGGGAGAGTAAGAGAGCAAATCAATGGATTTGATCTAGAGTACCCCAATGATCAAATCCCAAATTGGCCTGGGTGAGTATTGATCAGGTGCCATTTGGGGTAGGCTCTAAAGGGTTCTAGGCAGGGGTGTGCTAGTAAATGTTTAACTACTGACCCCCTCTCATGAAAAACATAGTCCTTAATGTACTTTTAAGTTTGATCTGCATCCCATTTGTAGCTTTTAAGTCTGTATTTTCTTCATCCCTTTCCTAAAACTTAGACAAGCGATTTCCAAGGTACAAATGCACACACTGAAAATTTAACATCTCTTCTCCAGCTTGAATTGCACCAAAAGATCATATACGCTAGGGCCAGGGAGCGTGTGAGTTACGGCTTATGTACCTCTCGGGGTAGGATTTTTCAAAGGCATTTATACTAGAAAACCTTTTCGATGCTTTAAAATACTTCATGGATCCCTGATTTCATTGGGGTTACCAATACCGTAATCTTTCACAATTCTACATAGGGATTCTTTACCATGTTAGGAGCTCTGCTCTAGGAAGGGATTCCAGAGCTCAATTGGTTCCCCTTCTCAGCCAACAGTCCTTTACCCAGTGGCTGATGGGCAGTGGGACTGATTGAATCTCTCTCAAGAAGATAGAAATGTCTTTCTGATGCACTGGACATTTAATGAGGATTTGGGAAGCAACACATGGTCTTTGGGGAAAATTTTTAATTCAATCCAAACATGGAAATTTTCCCAAAATGGCCTCTGTAGGTGGAGAATATGATTCTTATCCACGGGAACGCTGGAGTATCTATAGCTTTGAAGTTACTGAGATAGAATTGGGTTCCAAATTGGTCCCTCTCCCAGGACCCCCATTGGGCTCATTTGCCTGGCATGAGGTCACACAGCCCCCCCCCCAGCTCCAATCTGGGCAAATCGGATGTAGGGGCAGAGGGGGGGCAGGGACGAGCTTCAGCTAAAGCATCCATCTGCTTGCCGACGTCTGAGGCGTCTGAGGTCTTACCGGTGTTTGTCTGTTTGGAGAGCCCTGGGACCAAGGCAACAAAAGAGGGCTTAGAGAGACAGACGAGAGCTGCGACTGGCATTGCAAAGAGAGATAGAGGAGGGAGGGAGAGAAATGGAGGTGGAGGGAGGGACACAGAGAAAGGAGAGGCAAAGAAGGAGATGGAGGGGGGAGGGTGGTATGGGAGAAAGAGGGGAGAACACGGTACAGTCCCTGATAGGGGACCACAGAAAGAAAAGGGGTGATGCAGCCTTCGAGCTTCACACGAGCAAAGGGAGAGTTGGGAGCCGGCTGCCCTGGCCATCTGAAAAAAAGGAGAATCCCTGAAAGAGAGCAAAAGAGCTTCTGCCTTTTTACCAGGTCCCTTCCGGCTGGAGTGTCCAGTCTAAGGGTTAGAGGCAAAACCCCCATCCTTAGGCACCTCCGGCCCTCCGTGAAGTCTAGGGGGAGCACTGCCCCTTTGGAAGGGATGGGTGGCTTGTGGTCCAGGGAGGTCCAGCCACTTGGAGCCGATGCTATGTCCCATCATCGCCTCCCTCCCCACAACGTTGGCAGGGAGAGGGTGGCAAGATTCCCCTTTTTTCCAGTTGCTATAAAGTAATGAGGTGCCTCCAGAGGACAAGGATGCCGGCAGCCTCTTAACGTTAATGTGGGCACTCGCTCCACCAACACGGACCCCAACCCTTCTAGCTTATGCTCTTCAGAGTTGCTATAGCAACCAAAAAAATCATCCCCTGGTGGCCAACCCTTTGGTGATGAGCCTCTCTAAACTTAACTGGGCTGTCCCTCACATGCCGTACACACAATTTATCACGGACTCCGACTTGATGGTTTTTGAGCCTGGAAGGACCCGCTAGATCATTCTCTGGCACGGCCTTTAATAAGCCAGGACACCTCCAAGCCATAGTGAAGCCCTGGAGGACATCAGTGGAGAAAGAATAAACAAAGACAGGGAATATGTATTTGTACGGATCTCCTTCCACCAGAGTGTGTGTGTGTGTGTGTGTGTGTGTATATAGATGGGGTTCCAAAAGTCTTCATGTGCTTAGAAGCTTTTAAAGCTTTATTTTAGGTATATACTGATATAGCTCAACTATTTCTAGATACATGTTTTATATTTGTTTAGGATTACATAGAGGTGTTTATATCAGTGCTGTAAATTTTATGAAGTGCTTTACAAATATCTTTTTAGATCCTTACAACAAGCCTGGGAAGTAGTTGCTGTCCCCATTTTACAGCTGAGGGAATTGAGGCTGAGATTAAATGACTTATAGAGGGTCACACAGAGGGGATTCGTAGTCAAGTTCTCAATAGCTGTCACTTGTCTCCAAATCCAATACACTATTCACTATCCCACCTACTTGCCTGATGCTTGTATAAGAATTAAGAAAGATGTGTTTCGTCAACTAAGTCTGATTGCCTGTGGGCTTAGATATTGCCTATGATCCTGGTAAGGTTTGCCCTCTAAGTTTAAATGACTTGCCCCAGTGCCTGACCAGGGATTTAACCTGCCTGGGCCTCAGTTTGTCAATCTGTACAATGGGCCTGTTGGATTGGATGGCCTCTCCAGCCCCTCCCAGCTCTCAATCTGTGATCCTGCAATACCTCGCTTTGTTGTTCAGGCTTTTCTCTTTCTCCCCTCTCTCTCACCCGACCAAGGGAAGATCTAGAATGTTTGTGTAAGAAAGGAGGACGGCAGCAGGAGTTTTGGGGGAATGACCTCCGAGGTTCTCTCTACCCTGAGTTCCCTATGCTTCCACACTGTCTACAAGCCCTGCTTTGCAGCACCACAGCTTATGGTGCCCATTGGCACAGATCCTAGGCACAGAAATGTCTTAACTGTGTATCTATGCCTTCCAGCAGGTAGGGAGGTCCTCAATGACAGGTATTCTTTGGTCTGGGTCTTTGTATGCTCAGAGACTGCTATAGCACCTGGCACATTGTGGGACTGGTTAAGATTTCAGATATTTTATTGGTATAGGGACATCCCAGTGTGTCAGCTCCCTCCACTAAGCATCCTTCTGCCTAATCTATAATTTATGGTCTTGGGGAGCTGCCCAAACTGAGAGAAGTGGCTTGCCGGCCTCTGGTCTCCATGCTTTGCTGCACTTCTCCCTGCCTATCCTACAGTGCTTAATGAAAGCTTGTTCGGTTTTTGTTGTTGAATTAAATGAGATTTTATTCTGGGTAAGGGTAGAAGCAGGAGACGTTAGCATTCAATGTAGTCAGGAGAAAGGTACACTGGGAATGAGGAGAACAAGATGGTGTTTGAAGGCAGAATGTCTTAAGTTCAAAAGTCAACTATGCCTCTTATTATAGTCCGTGGCTTACTGAGAGCTCTCTGAGCCTCAGTGGGCTATCCAGTCAGATTGAAACATTATCTGGTCCAACGCCTTCAAATAGCATCCTCGAGTTTGCAATCTGCGTTCTCGGGTCCCGGCTCTGGGTGCCGGTTTTGATGCTTGACACGAGTCCCTTCTGTTTTCTCGGCTGGGCTGTTTTTCCATTACGTGGTATTACATGTTCTTTTACATCCATGCTACATTTTCCACGAATTTCAGAAAAACAAGAGACAGAAACAGCCCTGTGGATTAACGGTTTAATCCTTCACTGAAATACAATCTGGGTACAGCCGCCTGGCCTCCTCTCTCCCCTCCCAACTCTACCACCACCAAAAAAAAAGAAAGAAAAAAAAACCCAACACCCGCTGCACATTTCCAGTAACACATCCCTTTATGAATAATATTGAAGGCGATCAACTTTCTGCAGTTAAAAATGATTGACGCTGTTCTAAGACGTAATCCCGTTTTTGCCTAGGAGGCAGGCGAGGGGTGATACAGTGTCTTGGACAGATCTGCTGAAGACCCTGTCCTCTTGGCTACCTGGGTAGTAGCTTGACATTTAATTAAAAGATTAAAAAGCATCTTTCTTTTTTTTCTTTCCACCACATGCAACATAATGGGGGGAGCAGAAATCAGCCCCAAATTCACAGTTTTACTAAGGTAATGGGCCCCCCATTGATCTGGCATTGTTGGGGACTTGGGAAATAGTTGAGCAAAATGAGGGCAGGCAAGCCCTCAG
This sequence comes from Myrmecobius fasciatus, assembly GCA_023553655.1. Lineage (NCBI taxonomy): Eukaryota > Metazoa > Chordata > Mammalia > Dasyuromorphia > Myrmecobiidae > Myrmecobius > Myrmecobius fasciatus. The sequence continues at coordinate 5,064 of JAJPUD010003584.1, forward strand.
TGATCTAATTTTGAATGGAGAGTTTTTAAGAATGGTTGTCTTCTTCCTATGTTATCAGAGGGGACTTCAATATCCTAGGGGCTCTCGACTTCATTCTGACAAGTCCCCCTGAAACCTAGTTTTGAAGGAGTTGTCATTAAGAATTTTTTATAAGTGTGGAAATATGTATTCATATATTTGATTTGTCAAGTATTCGAACATAATTAACGTGTAGTGGATATCCTGCCATCTAGGGGAGGGGCGGGGAGTGGAGGGGAAACTTCTAACAGAAAGCTATGTAAGGGTTAATGTTGAAGAATTACCCATACATGTTTTGCAAATAAAATTAAAAAAAAAATTTACCTCATTGGGGGTGGGACATGGGGGGACCAGAGAAGTGTGTTCTGGGCCATTGTGGTTGGTAGGTCGTTACAAGCCTTAGGGGCTTTCTCATTTCATCTCTGCCTCAGTGGCTTAAATCCAACCCCCCAAGAGCCTCCAAATTTATTTAACTGGCCTGATTTTAAGACCACTGGTTTCCAGGTGGAGATCTCTTGGAGCCCAGTGAGACCAGTTCATTCATTTTCTAGATGAAGAAACTGAAGCAGAGGGAAATTAAATGGCTTTACCCTGAGTCACATAGGTTTTCCACATTTGAGGTGGAATTTGAACCCAGCTCTTACTAATGCCGAGTCCAGTTCCTTCTCCACTCCATCATTGTATCTTTGTTGTCTTGGGACAGCAGTCTTGGGTACTGGTCCTGCCTCATGGGCTTCTTAGCTTGGTGCGGGGGCTCTCCAATATTATGTCTAGTCTTTAAGATTTACGGCCACACCAGAAAGAGGCAGAGGAGGTTTGTTATTAAGCCCTCTCCCTGGGCTTAGCCCAGTCAAGTTTTATGAAGATCAGGGACTCTCTGGAGCAGTGCCATCAGGGCTTCCTGAGATATAGCCATGCCCTTCCTTCAGCTCACCCCCAACTAAATGGCTTTCCAATGTCGTGGTTTGCCAGTTGGTTGCTAAGTTCTCTTTTCAGATAGATGGCTTTTTGCCTGTCCCTTAGGACTATAGATTTCAAAGTGGAAGGGACTTTAGAAGTCTAGCTCATGACCCTTATTTTATAGGCAGGGAAACTGAGCCACAGGGAGAGAAGTAATTTGCTCAAGTCTTACTCACCCAGGTATGATAAAGTTCTATCCTAGGCTAGGGGTGTTTGAAGCTTTCGCTTCCATCATCTCATTTAAGCCTCACGAGAGTTACAGAAATAGTAGTTCTTGTTGGCCTCCAATCCAGAAGTGACTTCGTTCCCGGAACTTCCTACTGCCTTCTTAGGGAGCTTTCAAGCAAGGTTTATAGAGCAATAAGGAGAGTTGCTTGGGAATGTTTAACAATCGGCTCTCACGATATACACACATGCATATGGGCCAGATCCACTTGTTGATTTAGCCTATCACCACTATCACCATGATTTTCTGGTCTAGAAAATCCACAAAACAATCGATCAAGCGTTTGTAGTGTTTGCCAACTTGTGTGGTGTAAATGCTCACATTGAGGGCCTAGAGCGGGCTCATGCTCAGCCCCTTTCAGACTCCAGAGAGAGCTCCTTTTCCTCTGCGTAGGCCTTAGAGCTAGTCTTAACTTCTCCATGTTGTATAATTTTGAGATCTACATTAAGCAAAAAAAAAGTGTGCATTTGCTAGCGTGCTCATGGGATCACACGTAGAAACGGAAGGGACCATAAACGACCAACACTCATTTTACGGGGAAGGAAACTGAGGTCCAGAAAGATTTGAGAATTTGCCCCGAATGTCTTGTGTGGGTAGGAAAGGGCAAAGTGGGATTAAGCCTGAGGTCTCCTGATTCTCAGATAGCTTTTCTCTCCTGCCTCCCAGCTGCCTCCTTTCATTCAGTGTCCTGTCTAGCTCTGTCAGTCTCTCAGCTGTCACTTGAGGCTGCTCCCCCTGTGGCCTCTTCAGCTGCTGTGGGTTTGAAAGTCAGATAACCAAGTTTGTTGAAATCGTGTCCAAAGTTGACTCTGAGTAAGGGTGGGCCAGTGGAACTCAACCACTGAGTCATGGGCCGTTGGTCTGGCCTTTTCTGGGCTTTAGTTTAGCTTCTTTCCAGGTTCTCAAATTCTGGCAAGTTAAGGCCTTATCTCCAGATAAATGAGATGGGTCTGGGCCTGGCTAATTCCAGATAGGTCATAGTTCAACATGTGGCTTAACAGCTTGATACAGAGGATGATGTCCATGACTTCAGTGGTAATTCCCTGATCTCGTCATTATGGGGTCAGAGCAGTGGGGGTGGGTCCCTGTGGTGGAAGACAGGCCCAAGAAGATGGGTGGGAAGTCATGTGGAGCTAAGCAGCCCTTAGGGATGCTGGGAAGGGAGAGACAGACATCCATCAACACACACACACACACACACACACACACACACACACACACACACACAAACATACACCCTCCAACCATAGGAGTAAGCAGCAAGCACATTGTCTGAAGCTGTCATCTCCATTGTTCTCCAAAAAGGCAGGTCTCTTATATTGCCTAGGAAGCTCTAGGGGAATGCTCCAACTGCACTGCCCTAGTCCATGTCTTCTTTGGTGAAGCCCTTTAAGGTGATCCTTCATTCTTAGCTAAGGGTCTTAATGGGGTCTGGTCGGTGTACTAAGTGGCACATCCTAAAATTTGGAGTGTGCCAGACCCAAGGTCTGTTTCAGTGAACCATCAGAAAAGGACTTTAATGGGGAAATCATAATTTGTGTCCCTTCCCTTCCCCTCCTTTGAGAAATGAGCAGCCCAAAGCTCAGAGTGCTGACCGAGTGAACTGGGCCAAATCCAGCTAACAGTTGAACCCAAGGCCTTACAATCTCTCTTGTGTTTCTGTAGTGTGGGGGCAAGAGCCCTCAATTTGAAGTCCAAGAGGAGAGTTAGAGGGGACCAATTTCCTTCCCCCCAGATGATAGCCTGAGGCTCGGAGAAAGGTGGTAGTAAATGGCCAAGCCTGGCTTTAAAGCCAGTGCTCTTGCCATTTGGTCCTTCCCCCATACCTGCACCCCCTACCTCAATTTCATCCTGTGTATAGGATAGGGTTGATGAGCTGGACTAAATAATTTGAAAGCCTCTTCCGACTTTCAAGTTAAAGGATACATCTTCATATAACTTAGACCCCCTCACTCCAAATCTGGGGCTCCCTCTATATATACCTCTGCCAATTCACTGAGCTTCCCACTTCAGAGCTTAACCTTGTTCATCACGATCACAGGAGGTGGTGGGGAGAAGAGAGGCTGCTTGGAGTAGCTTGGGAGAGTTGTGAGGTGCTAGGAGGGCAGTGCTGCTCAGGGTCTTTCCAGGGAGAGGGGTGCTCAGGGTCTGACCGGGAGGATGCTGTTCAGAATCTCTCCAGCTCAAGCCAATGGAGTTTCCAAAGGCCAGCCAGGAAAAGGATGTTGCTCACCTCCCCAACCCCTCCTCACTCCCTGCCCTCATCTGCCTAGCAACAACAAGCAGGTATTTGTTTTTCCCTCTTGCCATTGAAGTTAGGAAACAAGTGGCATTTTGGGGAGCTCGGACAGGCTGCCAGTTGATCTTGCTGTTGATAAATCACGGGTTTTCTGGAGCCTAGGACATCCCTGGCTTTAATATAAACCCTATTAAGTCCCAGCATCCCAATGAATTTGAATGTGCGACCAATAACTTCTTTTTTCCCATTTTCTCAGCTGATTGAATTATACTCTGTAAATCTGCGTAAGTGAGCCTCATTGGTCAGTGGTCTGGTCCCCATTTGCTATCGGAAGCATCCATAAAACTGGCGCTCTAGAGGAGCTGGGCCTGGTAGAGACCAGGACTGAATCTCTGCCCCCCCCCCCCAGGTCCTGGGTTTTTTCCCTGTCTCCTCCTGTTCCTGCAGGTGGCAGTACAGCCTCTTCCATATTTCTCACTGCCATGGGAGCTGAAATTTGAGTTGTACAAGGTACCCACCCCAGCCCCCCAGTTGGGTTTGAATAGACATCTCGGAGACAGAAAGGAACAGATTTGCCTCTTGTTGATATGCTTTGAGCCTAGCAACATGGCAACCGACAGAGTGAGGTATGTGCTACTTGGAAAAGCATCACAGATGGAAGGGGTCGGCCTTTTGCTGATGACGCAGGTTGGCTGACACTGAACCCCACTTCAAGTAAGGGATACCAGAGAGGCATGGGACCGCTCCGGAGAATGCCTCCCACAGAATATCCTGATTACCCTCTTGGGGTCTACTTTTGATCCCTATTGGGGGGGGGAAGCATGAGCTCAGGCAGGCCAGGAATCCCTTCCCCTCCTCCCCTGCCCTACCCAGAGTCCATCATGCTGAGAGATAGCATGTCAGAGGCACTTAAAACACCCTTTGCAAATGTCAGCTTCCAGACAAGCCAAGAGGATGGGGGAAATTGAACCTACCTGCTCCAAAGAGCCACAGGCTCCAGTTTCTTTTGCTTTCCCCTCTCTTGGACTCATTGCAGAAATTACTTGGGAAAAGTCATTTCTCTTCCTGGGGCCCCTGTCCCTATAATGGAGTTGGGTGAGATGGCCTTCAATTCCTTCCCTTCCTCATCTGATACATGGTGCTCGAAGGTCAGCCATACCTAATGTTCCATGTCTCATGTTCTCCGATGCTCTGTGTAATAAAGTCCCTTTCGGCCACAACATCTCTTCTTGCTAGAGCCATTCCATCTCTGGCTGCCTATATTCCAAGGCTCTTCTTCCCCAGCAAGATGGGAGACCATGAGTCTACAATCTGGAACTGGGAAAGATAAAGTGTTAGCCACATAACCTCAGGCCCACAAGAGCCAGCCAACCCCCTGTGCTGACACCATGATGAAGCCGAAAAAGGACATTAATTTTGCCGTTAATATTAGTTTTGAGAAAGGTATCTTCCAATTTTAGTTTCTTTTCATGATGTGAGAATTAGCCTTTCTGAACTTTTATAGATGTGGCCTGAAGAACATCAGGTTGGAAGGGGGGGGGGAAAGCTATTTATCTTGCCATTTGCTGTTGATAGCATTTTTCCCCTTTTAAAATTTCGATTTGTTTGGAACTTTTAAGTACGTAAAGACCAAAAAAAATCCTCCTGTACACAACTCAACTTAAAAAGAAAATTCACTATAAAACCATAAATTTATAGAGGAAACAGAATAGTAAGTACTACTTGGACATTTTCAAAGCTGCTGTTTATAGCATGCATTTGCAAGAGAATTGATTAGATGTGGTTGCCGTGAGACAAATTTCCCAGTAAGTGTGGTGGTATGGAAAGAACACTGGATTTAGAAATAGGACCCGTGTTCAAATCCTCTGTTCTACAACTTACTAGCTTTGTAATCTTGAGCAACTCAGCTCTTCCCAGGCCCTCTGTTTCTTCATCTGTAAAGTGTAAAAGCTGGACTGGATCCCTCCCAGCTCTACACAAGGAGGGAGTGCTGCAAAAAATAGGAGTTTTTATGAGGGAGCACCCTGTATGAAGTTGGGGATGGGAAGTTACATCTGGGCAAAAGCTACAAACGTAGCTTCCAAACTCTGCCTTTGCTGATACATCCAGCTGGAGAACTGAATACAGTAAGAGGGGGAACACCATCAACACCCTCGTACAAACTGAGCGATCACTTACTCTGACCACATAGCCAGGAGTAGCTTTTAAACTCATTTCCGCTGACCTTAGGGCTGGCTATGAGTGTACATAGAAGGAAGGGGGCTCTTGAAGGGGGGAGAAATCACAACAGGTTGAAACTTCTCCCCACAGCTGTTTGGAGAGACCTGAGCCAGCCAGTCACTCCCCTCCCCAACACTCCCCAGAAAAGCCATTCTTAAATTACATAGGCTTTAGAACTACGGGGGCCTTAGAGATTTAGTTCAATCCCCCCATTTCACACAGGACAATATAGGATCAGGGATGTTGAGCTGGAAGGTCTAATTAAGGGTTATCCAGTACGATTGGTGTCAGACAGGCTCCCAGTGAAGCCCCGATCAGATTTAAGACATAAGTGGGAAATGTTTAGCAAATTAAATGAAAATGCAATAAAATAGAAAAAATATCACATTTGAAAATGAAGTAAGACATGCAGCCTGCGGGGGAGCCTTATGTATGGATTAATGGCCCCCGATTTCTAGTGGAGTTTGATACCACTGTTGCAATCTAATCTTCTCATTTTAGAAATGGGGAAACTGAGGCTCAAGGAAGGGGTGAAGTGACTCGTGTCCATATCGGGGTTTGATCCTAACTGGAGGGCCCAAGCTCTGCTCGCTGCTCTCTCCTACCCTCCCTCACGTTTCCGACCAGAGCAGGAAAAAAATGTAAAAGCACTTAGTTATGAGCATTTAAAAATTAAAGCCCTATGATCATCTAGCAGGGGCTACGCCAATGACTACACAGCTGGGATTCTTTCTGTGACTATTTCAATATAACTGGTTTTCTGTGTAATCATATGGATTTTATTTTATGCATTTAAAAACCTTATGGGGATGGAGGGAAAAGGTGGGAAAGAGACTTCAGAACTTGAAAATAAAATACAATAGAATTCAAAGCAACAACAACAAAAATTTCAGAAAAGGGATTTATAGACTTGACCAGCCTGCCCAAGAGTTCCAGAACAGAAAAAAGATCGAGGACCCCTGATCTGGTCCACCCTCCCATTTTACAGGTGACAAAACCAAGGATCAGAGGAGGGAAGAAATTTCTCCTGAAAGTTAAAACTAATGGTATGGAATCTAGACAACATAATAAACTTAACATCTCTCTCTCTGTATTTTACTTTCATACATGCATACCGAATATTTGCCTACAGTTGGGTTTTTTATGCTCTAACTGGAAAAGAACCATGAAGGGGTGGGAAGGCTAGAAGGGCGGCAGCCAGGGGTCTCCTTTTCCCCTCCCCCTTGCCCTCCTTTGAGGCAGAAGCCTGAATAAAGCCAGCCCTAAGTGGGTGAGGGGAACAGAATTTAGCCCCCCCCCCCCTTGAGGAGTCTTTGCCTGTCTTTCCCCTTTTGTCTCCATCTGCCCTGAAGGGAAATTTGCCCCCATAGGAGCAAGGTGAGCAGACCCAGTCAGAAGCCTGCTATCTTATATCCTTTTCAGAAGGGATGTAGGTGGGGGGGGGGGAGGCTGGAGGCTGGAGGCTGGAACAGTAGCCTAAGGTTTCTCTAAATTAGCTTCCCAGCTAGAGGGGTGAGGGGGCCAAAAGGACCACAGACCTAATGAAGTAATCTACAAGTCCAGTGTCCCCCTCCTCCATTGGCAGGTGGGCCTTCTTGGACTTGATATCTGCCTGATCGGCCCCCCCCCCCCCGAGGGGGAGTGCCAGAGGGTCCTGTACCCTTTATTCCAGGAAAAAGCACTCCCCTGTAAGAACAGGCAAGATAAGCATATTACTTTAAGAGAGTAAACCAGATCAGTAATTCAGCTGTATTTCTGTTTTATGGTATGATTTCTTTCTAACTATGGCACTTTTTAATAGGATGATAATAAAATTCTCGTAGCTCTACTAAGTTACCAGTAGCCAAGCTAGATGGCATGGAAACCTTGCCCTGGCTTCATGGTTTTCAAAATGACTGGTCCTCTTAGCCTGGGTCATTTGGTGGAATGAGTCAGCCCACTCCATGGCACTGGGAGAAAGCTTCATCTCTGAAATAATCGGGCCGAGCCGCCTCTCTTAAAAGGCAGGCTCCTGATTTTCTCTAAATCAAATACATGCCTTGAAAGCATGGCATACGATGGCCTGGGTTTGGTTTTAACTTATCTTGACAAAGCCTAATTCACTGCCCCCAAACTTGATCAAGTTCCCTCTAAGCATCTGTGGTCCCAGACAGATAAGAGGTAATGTGGTGGCTGAGGATTACAGCTTATCTCTACCACTTAGGGTTGTCAGGGCTTGGCCTTCTGATGGCTGCTGAATCTGAAGGGGGGTTTATGGGGGCTCCAGCATCTGTCACTCTCCCCCCCATGGTAATGAACAAATGATTGGACCCACGAGTCTGGCCAGAATGAGATGCTAGGAGAGAATCATTTAGCAAAGAAATGCTGCTGGGCCTAAAGCAGGCAATCAGTATTCATCAGGGGCCCTGACTATGTACCCAGCACCTTTGGCAACGGTGCTTGTTTGTGCTGTAGCTGGCATCCAGAAAAAGGAAGGGCAGGATTTGGGAGCAGAGATGGCAGAAGGCAGATATTGAGCACATAGCACGGTACTTGGGTGATTTATTAAGTCCCTACTATGTGCCAGGCCTACTAAGACCCTAGGAACCTAAAGGCAAACCTAATAGTTCTTGCCTTGTGGGACCTCACAGTGTATTGGACCCTCCTCCAATGAGTGTATGTATTTTTCTTTGAAACAATTGTGTGTATGCATCCAAAGTAATTTCTAGGATGGGGCAGGAGGGCTAAAAGGTGGAATCGAAGTTGTGCTGTGAATGAAACTGAGGACTGTAAGAGGTAGAGGTGAAGAGGAGAGCATTCCCATGGGAATATGGGACAATTTGAGAAGTGAATCATGTTCTTCCCTTTCCCAGTTGCAGTGAGGTAAACTGGATCTTGGGTTTTCAGGAAGTTGCAGTTCTAGGTCTGCCTTTTTCTTCTCTGCAAACTGGAAGAAGCAGTGTTTGTCTTCCCTACTTCATATAAACCACATAGGTCAAGATGTCTACAATACGGCGCCCTTCCCACTTTCCACCATAACTCGGTTTCAGCTCTGCCCTTCCCATTGATCCAGGGGTCTTTGGAGAGGAAGACTGTCCACCTAAAGAAAGAAGGGCTGGAAGAAATGATATATCTCTGAACCAAGTGGTTCCTACTTCAAATACTCAGGATCAGAGAGACGTTGTTTGCTTTGTTTGGAAAATTACCTTGGAGAATTAAAAAGGAAATGGATTGGAGCTTTTGGAGCACTCTTGCCCCAAAGCAGAAAGCCAAGGGGTTAAGGGTCAGATGCCCCCTGAGAATCTTAAGGCTCCATCCTCATCAACTGAGAGTCATCATCTTGCCTGGGGCTAAGCGACTGTCTCCATTGCTGATCTTAGGATAAATGCCACAACCACTGTTAGCCTTCCTGCCACCTCTACCAAGAAGGGAGCAAAAGAGTGTCACTGAGCAGCCAAGGAGGATGACAGCTGACCTTCCTATAGTGTTTTTAAGTATGTAAAAAACTTAGCATTATAGATAAAATAATTCTTGCAATTATTATCAGTCCCATTTTCCAGTTTAGGAATCTAGAGCTGGGATTTGCCCATGATCACCCAGCTAGAAAATATTAGGAGAAACAGGTTCAAATCCTACTCTTGCTGACTCTATCAGCTTTTTTTCCCCTCTGTCTTTCACACTGCTTTACCAAAACATGGCACAAGCTCCGTGCCCTGTACTCATAAAAGGGCCCTTTGAGTTCCTTTAATTTACACAAAATTCTAACAAGTTAGGGAATCTCCTGTCGTGATTCACAGCTTTTAAATAACATCCAATTGGTGGCACGGTGGGGAGAGGGGTCATTAGAAACTAAAGGGGTGCCCATCAATCGGAATACGTTGGACGAAATTAAGAGATACAGATGTAATGCATATGATTTTTCTGGAGGAAATAATGATGGGGACAATTTTAGAGAAACCGGGAAAGACTGGTATGAGCTGTTAAGTGAGCAGAACCAGAAGACTATTTCTACGGTATCATGGTAAAGACAGACAGCTTTGGAAAAACTTAAAAACCCTCATCGATACAATGATCAGCCACAGTTCCAGAGAACCAATGAAGACAAATGCTAAGAAGCACTAGGCTCCAGGTACATGTTTTTAGACATGGCCAATCTAGGGAATTTCTTCTTGGTTAAATATATATATTTATTACGGTAGTATTACTTTTCCCCACTGGGGGAGGAGATGGGAGGGAGAGCTAAAAGATTTTTGTTAAAAAAAAAAAAAAAAAGCTTTAAAAAAGATAGAACTCAGAATGCCTAACAGTCCGGAGCCGTTTGTTCAATGCAGGGGGCAAAGAATCCTAGACCCACATCAGTAACCAATTATGTAATGTGGTCATAACTACTTATAACAAAGACCCTGAATTGTAAGACTCGGTGAGTTAAAAGAATAAATGAACGTGAATAATCTCTGGTTAGGAAGGATAAAAAGATTGTGATAGATGACTGCTTTGTGTTTAAAAATGCTGAACTTTACAAGAACAAAAAAAAAGATTTCCATATACAAAATAAAATGTGATAATGTTAACTGAACAAAAATAATTGGTACTTTCATATATACTCTTCTTTTCCCATCTCTTTTTTTATTTGATCAAATGAGCCTGTTACTCTCCAGGTTTTCCTATTTGTATTTTCTTCTCAATTTCTTTCTGTTTTCATGGTTTGCCTGTTGTCAAAAAGAAAAAGAAAATAATGAAAAGAGGTTAACTGAAGCATTTTTAAAAATTATACTAGTGTCCCTTTGCTCCCCCCCCAGTTCCCTTGTCTAGCAAAACAAAACTCCACATTGACTATGTCCAAAAATCTATAGTTTCCATTGTGTTCAGTCCCCATCTTTTGAGCCCCTTCCCCCCTGCCTTGACCTTATTTGCCTTATCTATAAAACCATGAAGTTGGATAGAATAATCTCAAGTTCCTTCCAAATTTTAAGTTCTACGATTCCCTGACCACTTAAGAAAATGTACTAATTAGATCTATCCTGAAGAGGATGCGCTGGCTGGCAGGGCTTGAGTATCTGGATTCATCCTTTTCACAGAAAAGCCTCACCTCCAGGCCACTCTTTGTAATTTTAAATCAGCAAGACAACTTTATTAGGTGGTCAGGGAGAGCAGTCTGAGAACTCTCAGATCATTTCCAAGAGTCTGGTAATATAGAGTCTGTGGGGGTGGAGGGGCCTCGGAGCCACAGGCAAAGTTTTGTTGAGCTGGAGAACCAGAGAAAGTGAAGAAAGAACTTGAAGCCAATGGGCAAGGCTTGCCAAGAGCTAGGCAGTACTTTAAACCGAGAGAGAGCGTGTCCATGTGGACCTTCAGAGGCAATGGCTACTGCCAGATGGAAGCAATGGATGACACATTGTTCCAGATTAGAGAGTTACCCCACAGATAGCTGTAGGGACCTTTTTATGCTCCTGGGATGTTTGCAAAGCTCTCCATGGTTGTTGCCCCATTTGGTCCTGACAACAATCCCATCCCCAAAGGGCTGCCATTCTATTTTATCATGATGAAACCAAGGTTCTTCTTGGAGGTTATGACTTGCTCAGTCACTCCACAAATAAGTTTCTAACAAATACGTAATTATGTTTCGAAGAATTGCACATCCAATCTATATTGGATTGCTTTCTGTCCTGGGAAAGGAGAGAGGGAGGGAGAAAAATTGGCAACACGAGGTTTTGCAAAGGTAAATATTGAAAACTATCTTTACATGTATTTGGTGTAGTGAGAAAAAAACATCTTACATACTTACTAGATTTTTTTCCATTTTATTTTTCCAAACTGCTTTGCCCTTCTTGGGAAAGGAAGACCTCGTCCTCCAAGATCTGGGTGCTAGTTCAATGTCGCTTTTTTTTTTTTTTTTTTTTTTTTTTTACAAATCGAGGATCTGAGGGGGTAAGGAGAGAGATGAAAAGAGAGAGAGGAAAGGAGAGGGGGAGAGAGCTCATTAGCTCAAAATCAGTTAGATAATAGCAAAGATGGTCTTTCTGGCCTTCTGAAGTAGTCATTTGACTTGGCCAAAGTTACCTCATCTGCTCTTATTCTGTGAAATAAAGGATTGTACTGGATCACCTCTGAACTCCCTTCCAATTCCATGGCGCACTCTAAGAAGCAAGGCCTATACACAATCCTTGACATCATAGCATTCACCAGTCGAGAGCTCAGCACTTGCCAGGAGCCTCACACCTGACAGTTGGTTGTCTCCAGATTTTCAACTAAAAGTCTAAGAATTTAAGTGTTTGGTGACCTCCTGGTTAGAGGAGTTTGTGTGGAAAAGGAAGGAAGAAACCTGGCAAACTAAGCTTGAGAAAGACCAGAACTTGAAAGTAAGTTTTAAGTCCTGAACAGGACCCCAATAAGCTGAGTTTTCTCCTCTAGTTTGCTCTTTGAAATGGAGAATGTTGAGATGAGGGTAACCAGTATTGTGAAGGTTCTCAAAATTGTGCTATGTGAGACTGAATGAGAATCATTTGAAGGAAATGGGCATATGTGTCTAGAGAGCAAATATAGAGAAGAGAACAGAGAAGTTGGAGTAGATTTTGGTGGAGAGAACAGAGATGATAGCTGTTTGCAACACCTTGAAGGGCTGTCATGGAAGAGGGACTGGACTTGCTAGAGTTGAGCTGCCTTGAAAGGTAGTGAGCTGCCTAATTTTACTTTTTTTGCATTGCACCCATGGGGCCTTTCCACTTTGGGATAGCCCTACAGCCTGTCACTGAAAGTCTTCAAGGAGAAAATAGATGGCCGCTTGTAGATGATATAAGAAGGCACTTCCATTCACACCAGATGATGATAAGAGTCCTTTTAAACTCTGAGATAAGGCAATTGAGAAATGGTCGATCAAATTGTGGTACAACATGATGGAAACTAAAAGATTAGATGCAGATTTACGCAAACTAGTATTTTTTTCTGACATTGTGGTAAATAGTGGGGTGAGTGAAGAGGAGAGAAGAAATGACATAGCTAATAAGTCACATTTTCCCAATATTTTGAGGTTTCAAAGCAGGGATAATGGCATCACTCTGTCCCTCCCAACTACTGGTTCAGTAAGATGCCATTTCGTCAACTCCACGATCAGATAAACATATATAAAGTACCCGCTAGGTTCCAGGGGCTGTACCAGATATCGGGGATATAAAAACCTAAATAAAAACAAGCCCTTCCCCCCAGCGGGTTAATTGTTGAGATAACACACATACAGCTGATAAATACATATGATTTGAAGAGGAAGGAAGTACCAGCAACTGTGAAGATCAGGAAAGGTTCTGGGTAGAAGCCAAGTGGCTTCTCAGCTGAGCCTTTAGGAGATGCTAAAAGAGATGAGATAGGGATATAGGCCAGAGGTGGGGGTATCCTTTTCCCTGGAGGCTGGAAATGGAAATATTGAAGCTTAGGAAAGAGCTAGCCAGTCGGCTAATCTCAACTTACAGTAGAATTGATGGACTAAGGGCAAAGAGATGGCAGTCTCTACCAGCCCCAGAGTCCTTCCACTAAGGTCAATGGAAATGATTTTGACAGCCCAGCCTGGATATAGGAGAATGGTGCTAGAAAAAGCAGCCATGGGGGGAATCTCTCTATGATAACTTGTTAGCAGACAACCAGATCCATTACTCTAATTCCCCCTGGCCCCAAATCATTCTTAACTTCCTGGGAATTAGAGCCCAAAGGGACCTCAGAATTCATTTTTTAATCTGATTTTCCTCATTTCCTGGAGAACATTTGAAAAAATTTAAAAAAGATCCAGACAATATCAGATCTCGAGCAGTAATCATCAAAATGATTTGGTACTAAGAAACAGCTTTATCAGTGGAACAAATTAGGTATACAACATAGAGAAGCGAACGAATACTGTGTTCTAGTGTTTACTCCATCACCTAAAGTTTGGACAATCTGCTAGAAAACTGAAAAGGAATGTGGCAGGAATTAGTTTATGGTGTACAGTTTTAGCCTAGACCTGATAATAGGTCCAAGGACAATTTGGATTATGTAAAATTAAAAAGGTTTTGCACAAACAAAACCGATACAGCTAAGATTAGAATGGAAAAAATCTTTTCAACAAGTGTCTCACAAAGATCTCATTTCCAAGAACTATCTTTAAAGAACTGGTCTGAATTTATCAAATTAAGGAATGGTTCTCTTGCTTATAAATAGTTTAGATTTTTATCATTGAAAACAGCCTGTTTGTATTTTTTGACTAACAGCCATAAGAAAAAAATACTCCAACATAAGAAAAAAATACTCCAAATCACTGATAATTTCAACTTGAAGTAATTCTGAGATCCTACTTCATACCAGATTGGCAAATGTGAACAAACCCCGACCCCGAAAATGATAAACGTGAGGGAGCTGCAGGAAGACATGAGCATTAATTCATAATGGAGCTGGGAATTCATGTCACCATTCTGGAATGCCATTTGCAACTATGCCCCAAAAGTCACTAGCCAATGACTGACCCAGCAAGCGCTAATTAGCCGTGTGTCCTCAGAGACCAAAGAAATCAAAAAAGCATATGGATGTATGAAGATATTTACAGCAGCTCTTTTTGAAAGCTTGAACGTTGACATAGAGATGTAATGAAATACTGTTGTGGTGGGAAAAATAATATTATGGAATTGTATTGATCAGTCTTGCCAGTCTTCCAGTTTTCTCTGAAACTTAAGTTGCATGTCTGTACTCTGAAAAGACTTGAGAACTCTATTGTAACTGTACAAATTCTACTGTTCTGTTCATTTTCCTCTACATCAATGACCCACAACTATAATGGATGACATGATAATGAAACCTGCCACCTCCTGATGAAAATGGATGACACCATGCAGAGAAAAACGGGAATTTTTAGACACTGCCTATGGGCATTTTCCTTGCTTGACTTCGTATTTGTTATTAAGGATTGTGTTTCCCCAACTCCAACTTCCCAATGAAAAAAAAGGAGAGAGAGTATAACGAATGCAGAACTGAGGCCATCAGAAAGACCATATGCAGGACATAGCACCTGAGCTGAGTCCTAAGGGGAGCTGTTTGTTGAGTCCGTCCTTCCATGGCTTGGTCCCTCTTCCTTCCTCCCCCCCAAAGATGAGAGATAGGAACGTTATGTCCAAGACACAGCAGGCCAGCCGGTTTGGTTAGAATGGAAACATGAAGGGAAGTGATATTTCATAATCTGTAAGTGTAGAGTAAGCCAGGCTGTGAATGACTTCAAATGCAAAGAAGCTGGTATTTTAACCTAAAAGCAATAGGAAGCTGTCTTGGTTCTAGAGCAGGATAGTGAATTGGCCACATTTCTGTTGCTAGAGGTGTTGTGGGAGATGAGGGACATGGGAAAGAACTTTAAATCTTGAGTCCTGAAGTTTTCATTTTATGTATAAAGAGGACAGAACTGAAAGGGATTTCTTCTGATAGAGGAAGAAACAGACTCTGAGAGAAATGAGTGGCCCAATGGTACAAGGCTAAAAAGTGACAGTAGAGAGAAGACTAGGAAACTTGGGTTCTAGTCAGACTGTTCCCTTGAAGACAGAAGATGGGCTCCTTCAAAATAACTTTGTATTCTATCCATGGCAGATATGAGAGGGCTTTCATGTTGATCATATAGTCCTTTCCTCCTACACACCTTCCAGTTGACTTTTTTCACTTTGAGGCAAAGAACAGATGATATATTAAAAAAAAAAAAGACTCAGAAAATAAGTGAAATGCAGAGGAAAGGTTTGTTTTGCTCTCAAGCCTTTGCCAAATGCGATGCCTAAACTTTTTGCATTATATGGTGAGGTCCAAGGCCTTTTTCCCTGAGAGTGATTAATTAAATGAGAATTCATGACTCAGATGGATGAGAAGAAGACGCTCTCCATGGGCCATGACGCTGAGCCCAACACGTTCCTTTGCTGCTAAATTTCTTGGAAAAGTTGACAGCTGATGCTTCCACTTGCTCACCAGCTACTCTTTCCTTACCCCTTTGCAGCTGAGCATCTGCCAGCCCCTACTGAGACTGCTCTCTCAAATGTCACCAGTAACCCAATGGGCCAATGCAATGGCCTTTTCTTTTTTTAGGTTAAATGTGTGCAGTTCTTGTAATGATGTTTCCATATTTCTCATGTTGTGTGAGAAAAATCAGACCAAAAGACCTTGAGAAATAAAAACCAAAAAGTTACAATACTCTGATCCATATTCAGTCTCCATAGTTCTCTCTGTGGATGTGGACAGCATTTTCAAGCCGAGTCTCTTGGAATTGCCTTGAATGTCCACATTGTTGAGAAGAGATTGGCCTTTCTTTTAGCCCTCAACCTCCTTTATCTCTCTGAGTAGGAAGGGGTAGAGAATATGGTCAGCTGCTGCAATGTTTTCTCTTTTCTTACCTTTATAAAAATATTGTTCTGATTTCTTTCCTTGCCTCTCAGAATATTCCTGTCTGTGTCCTGAGCATGAGGGCCTCTGATTAAGGGAGAGATCTAGTGGGGCCTGAACATGTCCTGAGCATGAAGGCCTCTGATTAAGGGAGAGAT
>JAJPUD010003584.1:32410-102677 GCA_023553655.1 Myrmecobius fasciatus
TAGAGCCGGAGGGGAACTTAGTTTCCTCATCTGGTAAACAACAGGTGTGGGGGAGACAGGCTCTAAGACTTAGGGTGGGTTAAGGGTCTTGCTCAGGGTTGCACAGGCTGTCAATGACCACGATGTCAAATCAATCATCTGAAAGCACCGGTCTGTCCTGTGTACTCCCGTACTCAATTTTCATTAGCTCCTTGACGTTTCTAGAATAAATGTTTAAACATTTAATAGACATTTAAAGCCTTTCCCAGCCTGTTTCAAGCTCCCTCTTGAAGCCAGAGCCTTATTGTTCAGCTCTTACCATCCGTCCCCCAACAATCTACACGCTCTAACGTACCTGCTAGACCCACAGAGCACTTGCTATCTCCCACCTCCATACCTTTTTATAAGCTATCCCCCACTTTGGAAATGTCCTGGACAGTTTTTTTTTTCCATTTTTGTCCCTCAGCTCAGTGGCTGGCACATAGTAGGCTTAGCAAACATTTATAGCAGAGATGACTTCACAGTCATCAAGCTCAGATTGAGTTCCATAAAGCTTGTTCAGGGTACCATCCCTAGCACCCTGGGCTTCAGGGTGGTAAGCATTCACCATATGGCATCTTAACCTAGACCTGCCATGCTACTCCTGGCCAATCCCCTACTACACTGCCTAGTGTAGTGCTAGCCTCCACTGCTTATCTGGACCTCATGTGTACCTCACCCTCCTTCCCATCTTCTCCTTCCTCTCCAGTCCAAGCCTAGATTGTGATAGGATTAACACAGATGATGCAGGAGAAGTTACTCATCATTTGTCCTATGCCCCCTGACTTCCTGTCTTCAAACACCACTCCCCCATATGGGTTGCCTCTTTTTGAGCTTTTCTCCACATCCCCAGCACTTAAAGCATCCAGCTAGTGCTTACTCAGTGCTGAGCCCTGTTCTGCCATTTCTTCTTCCTCTGGATTCCATGTGTCTCACGTGAGCAACCAAAGCCTGAAGTGTTGGATGCACACAGCCAGGGGAAGCGGCTTGCCTGTCCCCAATCGCATAGGGAGTAAGAGGCAGACTTTGATTTGGACCCAGTGTCCCAGCATCCCCAGGCCCTGAGCTTCCAAATGTGGCCCTTGGCCTCCTGACAAGGCTCACCCTACTCTGCCAGCGCTCCCCTAACAAGAGCTGATTTCTCCTTGCTGTGTTCTTGTTTCATTCCCATTCCCTAGCTGGTTTATGTCTCCCCTCTATTTTTCCTCCCCTTCACAACCTGAAATCCATCTTTTTTATTTCTCCCCTTCACTCCCCCAGTACTCCCTCTTGCTGCCTTAACCTTCTCTTCCAGCCCCAGGAGACCTCCCTGCAGTCTCGCGGACAAATGTTACCCGCACTGCTATGACACCTCCCCTTGGATCCTGGACCTGCCTCCCAGGCTCTCGGTTTGAATAGAGATGCCGTTTCTTATCACAGAGGTGGTAAGTATGGCCTGCTGGGCAGCTTGCTCCATGATGTGCTGCTGTACTATGTTCTGGACCTCCATGCATCTGCAGTGTGTGTGTACCTTAAATGGAAAGTACTGGATTTGGTATTCTAGGACTTAGGTAGTGAGTGACAAGAGTCACAATTTCAATCCGTGTGACTATGGGCTCAGATCACTTCACACTTTGCAAATGAGGAAACAGGCTCAAAGAGGTGATCATCAACTGGGATGGACTTGGCTCTTTTCAACAACTCAGTGATTCAAGGCAATTTCAATAGACCTGGGATGGAAAGTGCCATCCGCATCCAGAGTGATGGAAAAAAATAAACAAAGCATGGCTTTTCACCTCTTGTTGGTTGATCCACGTTCAGTCTCCCTTTTGATCTGGTTTTTCCTGTACAGCATGACGAATGTGGAAATATGTTTAGAAGAATTGCAAGTTTAACCTATACAGGATTGCTTGCTGTCTTGGGGAAGAGAGAGGAAAGGGGGGGGGAGAAATTTGGAATACAAGGTTTTGCAAAGGTGAATGTTGAAAACTATCTTTGTGATGTTCCAAATCACTATTGATCAGAGAAATGCAAATTAAGACAACTCTGAGGTACCACTACACACCTGTCAGATTGGCTAAAATGATGGGAATGTTGGAGGGGATGTGGGAAGGCTGGGACACTGCTCTCCAGAATGGCTGGATCCGTTCAGTTTGGAGCTATGCTCAAAAAGTTTTCAAACTGTGCATACCCTTTGACCCAGCAGTGTTTCTATTGGGCTTATATCCCAAAGAGATCTTAGAGGAGGGAAAGGGACCCACCTGTGCAAGAATGTTTGTGGCAGCCCTTTTTGTAGTGGCTAGAAACTGGAAACTGAAGGGATGCCCATCAATTGGAGAGTGGCTGAATAAATTATGGAATATGAATGTTATGGAATGTTACTGTTCTGTAAGAAATGACCAGCAGGACGATTTCAGAGAGGCCTGGAGAGACTTACATGAACTGATGCTGAGTGAAATGAGCAGAAGCAGGAGATTATTATACACAGAAACAACCAGACTATACGATGATCAGTTCTAATGGACATGGCTCTCTGCAACAATGAAATGTTTCAAACCAGTTCCAAGTGTTCAGTGATGAAGAAAGCCATCTACACCCAGGGAAGACCTGTGGGAACTGAGTATAGACTACAACATAACATTTTCATGCTCTCTATTGATGTTTGCTTGCATTGTGTTTCCTTTCTCTGATTTTTTTTCTTGTAGATACAATTTTTCTTGCACAACAATCATAAGTGTGGAAATATGTATACATATATTCGATTTGTCAAGTATTTTAACATAACATGTAGTGGACTTCCTGCCATCTAGGGGAGGGGAGGGGACTGTGGATAAAATTTGTAATGGAAAGCTTTGTAAGGGTTAATGTTGAAGAATTACCCATACATATGTTTTGCAAATAAAAAGTTTTAATTAAAAAATAAAAATTTAAAAATGAATAAAAAGTCAAAAAAAGGAAAACTATCTTTGCATGTATTTGGGGAAAAAAGCAAGGGCAGATCACACTAGATAGCAGCTTTTCGAACTCTGGATTAAAATCCCATATGGGAGCTCACAACTAAATGTGGGGGTCATGAAATAATCAGTAAACGTTTGATACATATATCTCTTATACCTGGAGTCACATAAAAATTTCTCCAATGAAAAAGGGGATCACAAGAGAAAAGGTTTAAGAAGCCCTGCTCTAGATGAATCCAAAGGTTTCTTTCAGCTCTTAGCATATAGTTGGAGCAAAATCAGACTGTTCGTTAAATTGAAAGAGTCAGGCAGGTGGCTAAACCCACTTTCCCCTTGCCACAGTTGTCCTTGACACTTGTGTTTCATTGGCTAAACTCGATACCCATCATCTGCTGCTTTTACTGAGTCTTTTAAAAGATGTGATGTATTTATCTACTACTTCATTGCTGTGTCAGTGAACTCGCCCTTCCCCAAAGTTTCTCCAGCAGTCTGGCTTCTTTTTCCCCACTGCTGCTCCAGGATCTTCAGTGATTTGGCCAACAAGGGCACCCCTTCCCAAGGTGTGCAGTCTACCTGTGGCTGTACATCCTGTGCATCTCTCACTATTTTTTCCTGTGTGTGTACCACAAAGGGAACCTTCAGCATATTGAGGACCTTATTCCTCAGAAGGGTAACACCATGACCACATGACCAGCCCATCTTGGTTGGACAACCCATCGTCCATTTCTCCAGTGGCATCTTTTATGGTACTTCTGAGTCACTTGGGAGTCTGAAGACCCAAGAAGCCATGGAGAGGGGAGGGATGGGTGCAAGCCTGTTCCTAAAGAGACCTCCATGCTACATGACTCGGAGCCAGACATCTTGTATTGATCGTGCCTCCAAAATAAATCACAGTTTCTTCACAGATCTGAAGCTCATGTCATTCTTTACTTTATGGGGTTTGAAATGCTGTAAATTAGTCCCTTGGGTTCTTCTCAATAGAATTAAAAATCAGCGTCTCCAGCACATGATCTCTTGCTAGGCAGCTGCTCGCATCCCTTGGAGGGGAGAAGTCCTACTGTCCTCTGCATCTCAAAGATGCTAAATGGATTTTGTTCTTTTCTATTCTCCTAGAACTCTCATAACAAGCACAAAGGAAGAAAGAAAAGGAAGTGAATTCTGCTGGTTTACTGATTTTCTTCCTCCATCCCAACTTACAGCTTCTTCCTATTTTCCTTATCTTGAAAGTCTCTAAGTATACCTGACTGCAGAAATGGATATCCTTCTTCCTGATTTGAGGGCAGGTGGGCAGCCTTTCATGGGCCTTGGCTCAAGTTCATTCCTGATGCTGTGACTTTTCAGATATTTTTTCTCTGCTGCCCACAAGATGCTTCTACTGTTCTCTCTTTCATTACAGCTCCTTGGCCCACAATCCACTCTCTTCCTCCCCACCTCCCAGTGCTTTTATTGGATTCTTTCCAACATGTACCACTCACTGGGAAGCTCATTTTGACGCTCACAACACTCCTCTAAGATAGGTTGGGCCAGCTTTATCACTGGTCAGATAAGAAAACAGAGGCACAAAGAAACATCATTCAGTATTCTACCCAGGCATACTCTGATTTTCTTTCTCCAGTGCTGGTTATATGTTCTACTAGGTCACACATGATCTCATGTTCCCTAAAAGCCCTCTGAGTTTGATTACACAAATTATATCCCGATCACGCAAACACATAAACTTAATGTAGAAGCATCTTAGCAGGAAACAAAGTACTTGGAGAAAGATTGTGACTGCAAAGTATTGGCTGTTTCAAATGAAAGGTATAAAGTCCAAGCCTAGTGGGTCTGGGTGGTGGGTATTCAGGTCACTCTCCTAAGAACCAGATGGGCAGAAACTCTATTCCTGCCCACGGTGCAGTTGACAGACCAAGAGAGACTGATGAAAACAAGATGGTTGAAAAGGAAAGCCTATAGTTGCCTCTAAATTCTGAGTTTTTACCTAATGCAATCTACCATTTAATATATATATATATAGCAGGTTGTTCTGTAATTTCCAGTCTCAAAGACTTAAGTGACCTTAGAAGTCAACCAATGTATTCCCTGCCTGAACAATGACACTCATCTACAACATAATTCAGAACGAAAATGGTCAATAAATTCAATACAATTCTACTGTATTTTTACCTACATTGATTTTTCTCTTCCTCCCTCTTTATCTTGCTCGTGAACAACAAGGGGAGGGAGGGAGGGAGCGAGGAAGGAACCAAGGAATAAAGCAGATGTCCACATTGACCATGGTGAAACATGCACATCTCTTCTGCACTTTAAGCCTGTCACCTCTCTTTCAGGAGTGGGGCAATGTAGTTGGTCTCTGGTCCTGTTAAATTGTGGTTTGCTCCGAGTACTTGTGAAAGGCAACTTTGGATAGTTTTCCAGACATTTAACCTAATCAATCAGATCTATAAATAGAGAAAACTGCATCAGAATGGCAATGGAACAGCCCCCACCTGCCTGGAATTGTTTCAAGTGAAATCTGAACCAGTAATCGTGAAAGGATCTGTAGGCTATTGGTCCTTTTCACAACAATCTTTGAGATCTTGGTTGGTTGATTGGAATGATTTATGCCAATAGCCTCAACTGCACCTTTCCTTGACCACGCTCTATCAAATTAATCTATGGTACAACTTGGGCATTTGAAGGGCATCTCATACTTATTCTCCTACCAACTAAGCAGCCATTTGTAATCGGTTGCACTGGCGAATGTTGGATTGTAATGATTAATAAAGCAAACACAATATCCTGGGATCACCAAGTTGAAGGCTCTTGGGATTGATCCTATCTAGCCTTCTACCTGGTATAGGAGTTACTTTCTTTCTTAAGATTATACAAAAAATCTGACATCAGAGGTCAGTCTTTCCATCCTCTTGATGAAAGATGGAGGAACATGTAGAAAATCTCTCTTTAATAGATGGCCAATGTCATTACATTCAATTCAACATATATTGGTTTTTAGCTGGGTATGGGGAAATGTCCAGATGAAGGGGACTAGCTTAAAAACAGAATGGGTTTCCTGAGATGATAATACTGCCTCTACCTCCTCTTCTCTAGGTCTGTATTTGGCATTTGGATTCAGTTTTGGTAAGGATCCTTTTCCCCTCCATTCTCTTGGTTGTTTCGCTTGAAAACATTTTTTACCAACAACTTCTATAGACGAGATGTTCTTTTGGGTAGAATACACAAAATGGAGCACATTACCCAAAAGGGGTGGAGGCAGGATAGGTATTTATGTGTAGGATATCCTCATACGCCTTTAACAACCAATTGGAGTCTGTAGTACTGGAGGAAGTTGGTTGAAAGAACAAAAACACAATCAGTGGAAGTCAGGCCTATTAGAGCTCTGAGAGATTTTATTTCATCTAGCATACCAATCAATATAACAGATGCTTCTCTGATTTCCACTCAAAGATAATAGTGACCTTACAGGTCAACTGATCCATCCCCTTTCCTGAAAAATGAACTTCATCTACAACATAACTCACAAATGAACTGCCCACTGAATTCATTTA
Source organism: Myrmecobius fasciatus (assembly GCA_023553655.1). Classification (NCBI taxonomy): domain Eukaryota; kingdom Metazoa; phylum Chordata; class Mammalia; order Dasyuromorphia; family Myrmecobiidae; genus Myrmecobius; species Myrmecobius fasciatus. The sequence goes on from JAJPUD010003584.1 coordinate 38,910, forward strand.
AATTTAAATCGTGTTTAAAAACAAGAAATTGCTTTCTTGTTCAATACCTCCCACATACAAATAAAACCGTAAAACAACAAAAAATAAAAGTGAAATGGTCTTATCAATGTACATAGTCAAGTGGAACAAAAGCTTGCACTGGCCACATCCATAAATGTCCCATCTCCTCCAACATTCATTTTAAGTCCATTGCCGCTCTGGCAAGTGGTGAGTAGCGTGCTCCATATTGAAATTTGTTGCTAGCAAGCATCAGGATTCCATAGAATTACTCTCCATGTACTTGTGGATAGTATAATGAGCAGCATTTGGAGGAAGTAGTATCCTTCTGCTACAGATATGCCTGGAAATCTTCAGGGAAAAAATGTTGGAATAATCTAGAATTTTTTTAGGGTAGTATTCTTTACCCTGAAGTTTTTCTGGATCATTGGCCTTTTAGACAGAAAGTTCTTTTACCAACAGTCTGTTTTATAGAATCCACAAAATGTCACACATTCCATCCTCTTAAAAGTTTCCTTATCTATGCCAACATGATCACCAATTATACACCTGGTACTAATGAGTGTGGGAAGAAGTTGGACTATGGAGGTCTCTTAGACTGTTTGATTTCTAATCTGAGATAAGTTTCTGCTGTATCACTCTGCTGTACTGAGTGATAGATTGGTTGAAGTAAGAATCCTGCACTTTGGCTCCTCCAACCATCATTTCTGAGCTATTTGTTCTTCAGTCAGGGTGGTTTTCTCAGACAAATTAAAGTAATATCAGAAGTAAACACTAAAATTCATCTGTAATGTAGCTCAAAAATGGAATTAAAGTTAATACTTTAACATACTTCCTGAATTGACTTCATCTTCAAATCTAACCTATCCCCCGGTAGAAAAAGAATTAAAAAAGAAAAGCAAACCATCAAAACAAATATTAATTTCTGAACATGGCCGGTGAGATTTGCTTTACTTGATCATTTATAACTCATTATGTATTGTACATCCATCACTTTTCCAGAAGGAAGTGAGAAATTCGTTTATCTTCTGGAGTTCTTCACTTCTGTGGGGATTTTATGGAGGGAGGCACAAGAAAACCCTTTTGATAATGCAGCTCACAATACTGTATGTATTGCTCTGAATAAGTGGTAGTAGAAATCCCCTCTAACACCACCATGGAAGTGTCAAGCAAAGTCTAGACAGCAATCATCAGAGGTTTGAGAATGAGTTTCTTGTCCCCAAACATCCTTGAACTCTTCTTGGCTGTATGACTGAAGAAGGTTCTCCTCCAAGAGTCACTGTATAATATCATACATAATTCAGCATTTTATATAATGCCATAAAAGTTGCGAGAGTTAACCTAATCCAACCTCCCGGCACCATGGATGGGAATTACCCATTACTGGTGAACTAGATGAGGTAAAAACTCTTGGAGATCTTATTAAGCTGGCCCGAGTTCGGCTTATTATGTTTTTGTTGTTTCTGCCAACTTCTTCATCCAGCACTCTGATATGAAAAGCTATAACTGAGTGGCTCGGTAGAATGAGCATATCTCACAGAACAGTAAGGATCCTTTGCTCCTTCAACCAGTAATTTTACCTTGTGAGGTAAGCTGTTCTATTCCCTTAAATGAAGAAGGAAAATGTGAAAGACAGAAATGGATGGTTCACATAAAAACAGTTAATTCAGCATGTATTAGCAACAAATTGAAATTATTTACACACGTGAAAGTATTCAAATAATTAGAAGTAGCCTAAAACACAGTGTTTGCCAAGATGGCAGCCCTTATGCCCTCTTCTTATGGGAGATTACCAAAGTCATGATCTTATAACATAATCATTGGGGGTTTTGTAGCATAGATACAGGTTTAGCTACAAAGGACTTTATTTTTTGCACAGAATCTACAGAATGAAGAATAGTGACCGTGGAGGATGTTGATAATGTCCATATGAGGTGGTTAGAGGAAATGGTTGGAACTATCTTTGCCTTTGCTGTGATGAATACAATAATCTTTGATCCAAAGACTCATGATTAAAAAGCTGTTCATTTCCAAAGAGAACAAATGAAGTCTGAGTCTAGTTTGAAGCAGACTTTTTTCCACTTTTTTTTCTTGCCTTATTTTTGGCAGCGTGACTTCACATGTATAATGGGTATCGTATTTGCTTGCCTTCTCAACAGGTGGGGGAAGGAGAAAATTTGCAAGTTAGAATTTTTTAAAATGAATGTTAAAAATAAATTAAGAGGTTGTTGCTTTCCTCTTTGATATGCTCCTTCTTGTGGGATACCAAACTATAGCAGGCTGTGCTACCGAGTATAGTCTTGTTTGCACCAAGCTCACAAAAACAATCATAACAGATCTATAAGAGCTCCAACACTTCTTACATGATCTAATCTACCACACTGTAGTGATTATACAATTTTCTTTCTCAAAGATGAAAGTGCCTGCAAAGGTCACTCCCTATCCCAATGAATGTATTACTCAGACATGAATGGCCAATTGAACATAAGAATCTTTAAAAGTCATAACCCCCTGCCCCCAACATACATGAAAATATACACAAATACTATTCAACAATAAAGAAAAATGGCATGACAAATGTACACATACATAGTTGATGAATCAGATCCCCTTGTGGCCCCTGTCATAAAATGCAAAATGAGTTGTGCATTTTTGAATACCTCTATCAGGATGGGAATGTCATTCTTCATATTGGGTCCCCTAAAATCTTGGTCTTCTACGTGTATGTCATAGAGCTAAATTAAAACTTGGCATGGGGAAACCACTTGACGTTGGGAGCCATATAGGAGTTAAAGGAGGTAAATTCCAAGGCAGTAAGTAGTAGGTAACAGCTATCCCCAAAACCACTGACTGTGGGATGAGAAAGGAAGAGGTGAGGCTTAAATAATCATCCGGAACTTAATAGCTATGAATTGGGAGATGATGGGGACAATGAACTCATCCCCTAGCAGTAGCTGGAGAAGATTTTTCCAGCTCAACAGGGCAAAGATGCAACGTTTAAAAGTTTAGTCTTTCCACCATGCCTTCTGCACACTCCAGTTGTACAATTTATAAGGTTTGTGTTCTGCTCCTATCATAGAGGAAAATGACAGATATTGGTAGCGATGATGTGATTTGAATTGGGTTGCTTGAGGGAAAAAATGTTTTAATGAGGTAGATGAGCAAAATTAAAAGATATCAGAGAGTTGACCTTATCCATACTCTTATTTAGAATGGGAAGAAATATTATATTGTCAGTTCTTTGCATGAAAAGTGATCTCAGAGGATGCCAATTCCGTTTCTCTACGGCAAAGAGGAAGATCATGGATGGTCAGTGATTAAAAAAAAAAAAAAACCATTCAGCATGAATAAGTCCAAGATGATTTTAGATGGAGTGAAAAGTCTACTTAATTAGAGCCAACTTTAGCACAATGGGTTTCTCAAAATGGAAATTCTCAAATTCTTTTGTGTATCCACAATCATCACAATGATAGGGTAGTGATCTGTTTCTGACTGCCTTTGTGTTCTTGATTATTCAGTAGCAAAGGTTTTGACCAAGAGGCTGTCTGGATACTGTTCTTCTGTATGTGGAATTTACATAATGAAAAATTCGTCTACATGAGGTGGCTGATTGCTTTTCCCTTTGTGCTTGTTCTGAGCTGTCCAAATGTGGCTTGTAGTACTAGAAAGTGTTATCCTAATGTTGTGGATGGGGGGGGGGAGAGAGAAAACTAAACCGGTACAATTGTCGAACATTGGTCAACAAGATCTCCTATATTGTTGACCTCATCTGATCAATCTACTCTGACAGATTTCTGAGTAACTTTTGTCTCTAAGATGGTCAGTCGATCCAACCCACTTGCCTGAAGAATTAAGATCATCAAGAAAGAAATAGGTCTTATAAAAATGCTTATTTCCTTCTCCCACTGCCCTTCCCCTAATTCAGTTTAGTTGCCTATTATGTGCCAGGCACTATATTAAGTGCTTTTGACAAATATCTCATTTGATCCTCAGAACAACACTGCCAGGGTAGAAACTGTTGTTTAGGAAGTATGCCAAAAAGCATAAACTTGAACTTTTGCCGAAACTTACCCCTGAACTCCTCTACCCCCAACAGATAGATAAGCGCACGCACACACACACACACACACACACACAATGTGACATATGTAATTGATCAGATGTAGTGAGTACCCTCATTAGCCATGTCCCAAAATGCTCAACTTATTTTGTCCTCGATGACTACTACGTCTCCACTCAGATCAAGGTGCGTGGAAATCTCTATACTCGTGTATTTGAGAGAGCCAAATTGAGGTTTGATATTGGTAAAACTTTCGACCTTCAGACCTGTGAACAAGAATAACGACCTTCCTCAGAAGTAGAGATTCCTACTACAACTCTAAGGAAGTCTGAAGTACTGGAGGGTAGAGCTCCTTGTCCCAAGCATCACTGCAATCTTCGCCATCTGTCCGGAAGGCTTGTCTCCCACTGCCACTGCTGCACATAATATGACGACTTTATTATTATCTATAAAATGTCACATTTGTACAGCTGAGGCAAATGGAAGGAAAGATGGCAGGAGAGCTGGCTTGTCGTCTTCATGTTCTCGTGCACTTGAAAACTGAAGCAGTGGTATGCTTTGGATGGAAATGCGCACACACATAGATATATATATTTTTTACCTCGTCTAAGGTAAATGTTGATTCCTATTACCAAGAGAACGCAGATCTCGGGTCAACCAATCCATCCCCCTGCCTGAAGAATGAAACTTATCTACAACATAGCTGAGAAATGAACAGTCAGTTGAATTGGAGTAGAAGGGAAGGAATTGTAGCAAATAATCAATTATACAGATTGCCAACTGTGAGCCAGGCACTCTTTAGTGCTTTTAACAAATATCTCATTTGATCCTCTCAACCAGCCCTGTGAGATAGATGCTATTAATTATATTCAATTCAGGGAGTGTGTAAGAAAAAAAAAAAAAACAAACCATTAACTTTCACTCTTTCCAGATCGTCCTCCTCTCTCCACCTAGCCACAAAGGTGCTAGAGAAAGTAGGCTCATATGACTTTGTGCACTTGTTCTGATGGCTGTGTCCAAAAATTCACATTTTACACCCATCAGCTCTCCTTCAGAAAATGAGGGATATTCATCTTTCTTTCACCTGAAATATTTGTCCTCAACATAAAATCTAAATCTCTAGGAAATATGAAGACAACCCTCTTGACGTTCAGAATGCCCAAGTATAATGATATGTATTAAGGAGGGGGGGTTAAAGAACCCTCTTCTCTCCCCCACCCCACCATGGAGATGTTCAATCCCTGAAGATTATTGATCCAAACTCTCCTTGGAGAGGACAGGTGTTGTTATCCCACCCATTTCCCGACTCTAGGCTACGTCACTAGAAGATTCTCCTCCAAAAGCCCCAATTGTACATAATACAACTTTTATGTCAATATACAAAATGTTGTATTCGGTACAATGGAGGCACATGGAAGACATGGTGGCAGGACAGATTTCCTTGTGGTGTGTCCACTGGAGAGGCAAATAACTGGAAAAGTTACCCTTCGGGTCTGATAGATATTCCTTTCCCCTTAAATAAAGGGGAAAATAAGTCAGAAACTTATGTAAATGTAAAGATATTCAGTTGAGCATGTATTGGTTAGATGTAAATTTAAGCATCAACCCTTGGACAACTGTCTAAATAATTAGAGGTAGGCTAAAGCAGAATGGATTTCCCAAGATAGGAGTACTTTGACTGATGACCTCTGATGAGAGGCCGGACTGTCTGGATGCAAAATTATCTGGGATTTGTTATGGTAGAGATCCCTCCCACAGAAGTCCTTCCATGTGCTGGAGTCTTCTGTACTCTTTCATAGCACTTCATACTTTGTTTAGCTATAAAGCACTTTCCCTCTGTTCTCCACGTACACTTTCTCTTTGTACACAATCTACAAAAGGAAGAATATTGTCCACGTGAGGCAGCTGGGGGAATGGTTAGAAAACCATTGCTTTTCCCTTTAATATGCTCGTTCTTCGGAGACACCCAGCTGTAATGTGGGAAACTAGAGAGTGAAGGTGGTGGACACAACAAAAGGGAGAATCGGGGGAAATCAGGCCTACGAGGTCTTCCACAGTTTTCACTTCATCTAATCCAACACACAGAGATTGGAAACCAGAATCACCACTGAGATCAAAAGGAATTAAGAGATCAAAGAGGACCTTGTAGATGAGCTCCATTCTTCAGGTAGAAGAATGGATAGGTTGATCTCCAACATAACTGAGAAATGAATGATCAATCGAATAGAGTTAGGGGAAGGGAATAAATAATTACAGATTGCCAACTGTGCCAGGCACTCAATGCTTTTTGTGAATTTGATCTTCGGGAGCCCCTTGGGAGGTAGATGCTGCTACTAATGATACTTAAAATTACTGCTTTTTTATATACTTCCTGATTTAACTCTATTCAAATCTATCTGCTCTACACCCTACCCAACCCACAAATAGACAATGTACGAGCAAAAAAAAAAAAGTAAAAATAACAAATAGACACCATATAGCAAAAAAAAGTAAAAACAACAAATAGATAATGTACGAGTAAAAAAATGTTAAAAGACAAACTGAATTTTTAGACACCATCAGTGAGGGGATGTGTTTCACTTGATTTTGTCTGTCACACATCGCACAGACATCAGCTAGCTCTCCCTCGGGAAGCAAGGGACATACTTTTTTTTAATCATCTGGAATCCTAGTCCTCTGTGTGGATTTCAGAGGCAAATTTGAATGTCAAGAGTATTCTTGACATCAATCCAGTGTCTTGCAAAAAGTATACTGAGCTGCATTTGGTGGCAGTAGAGACTGTAGAGACTCCCTACGATGCCTCAGTGACAATGAGGAAAATTTGGACCAAGAATCACTAGGGCTAGGGGCAGCTAGGTGGTGCAGTGGGTAGAGCACCAGCCCTGAAGGACTCGAGTTCAAATCCAATATCAGACATTTAACACTTCTTAGCTGTGTGACCCTGGACAAGTACTTAACCCCAATAAACCTCAGCAAAATAAATAAATAAATAAATTACCAGGGCTTTCAGGGCAAAGTTCTTTATCTAAATAAATCTTGATCCTTGAACTCTTCACTATGTGACTAACAAGTTTTTCTCCAAGGGCTACACAACACAACTTCTATCACTACATAGAAAATGTTCTAGCTGGTACAATTGAGGGCCATAGAGGACACAATTGGGTATAGATGAGATGGGGTTTTTTTTATTTTTGTGCTTAAGTGACAAAAAGGTTTGTTTTTTAACCAATGCTACCCAAAGCACACCACTATAATCAACCACTCTTACACTGGAATGACCAGGCTGAAAGATCTGAGAGTTCTTATCCAATCCTGGCACCCAGAATGGAAATTAGCTTTATGTCATTTATTTTCTGGTGGAAAGTATTTAGGGAAATGGAACAGCTAACCTACCAAATCAAAGAGAGAGAAGGAAAATTTCAAAGTCAGAAATGGATGGTCAGTGGAAAGCTATTCAATATAGAATGTATTTTTTTTTGATGTTCAAAATAGCTAAGAAGTCAAAAAAGAGGGGAAGGAAATAAGCAATTAGAGTGCCAAATGTACCTCAGGCACTTTTAATAATATCTCATTTCACGATCTTCACCACTTGTAAGTTAGATGCATTGTATTCTCATTACCTCTTCATCAGGAATGAGGGGGTATGGTCATCTTTTATCTTGTGGAATTATTGTGCATTGCTTTGAATGTCAAGTAAGTTTTCATGACATCAAGCCTAAATTGTGCTTTCATGTAGACAATGGCCAAGTCTAATGAGTTGCATTAAGTGGCAGGAGAAGCTTGCCTCTAACACCACTCTGAAAATATTCAATCACCGGAAGTTGGAGGGAGCACAGCCCTTGTCCCAACTATCTCTAAACCTTTGACCATTTCGCAAGGAGGTTTTTCTCCAAAAGCCACTACTGTACATAATACAACTTTTAGTACAATATACAAAATGTCGTATCAGGTACAACTGAGGCACATGGAGAATGCGATAGCAGGATAGTTTTTCATTATTATCCTCCTATAGCTGAGCCAGTAATGGGAAATGGTGCTTTGGATGATGTTAGCTAAAAAACAAAACCATAATGTGCTGGGATCATCAAGCTGAAAGATCTAATTTCTGTCCTAGAAATGTAGACGGTCAAGGACAGCTCTCAAAAGCTTTATTTTTTGTTTTTTTATAATAGCTTTTTATTTTTCAAAATACATGCAAGGAGTTCTCAACATTCACCCTAGCAAAACCTTGTGTTCCAAAATTTTCTCCCTCTGTTCCTCCCACCCCCCTTCTCCTAGACAACAAGTCATCCACCATTGGTTAATAAACATGTGCAATTCTTCTAAACATTTCCACATTTATCATACTGCACAAGAAAATTTAGCTCAAAAGAGGGAAGAGGGGGGAAAGTGAGGGGAAAAAAGGCAAGCAAACAACAAAAAAGGTGAAAAAAATACATTATGCTCTATCTTCAGTCCCCACAATCCTTGGTCTGGATGCAGGTGGCTCTTTTCAACAATGGGATGATTCAAGGCAATTTCAATAGACTTGACCCTTTCCATCACATCACAGTTGATTATCATATAATCTTGCTGTTGTCATGTATATTGTTCTCTTGGTCTACTCCATTCCTCACTCAGTTTCTAGTTCTTTGCCACTACAACAAGGGCTTTAGCTTTATGTTGTTGATTTGGTATTAAAAGATGCCTCAGAAATGGGCTTTTTTCCCCTAAACAAAATAGGAAAAAGTCAAAAGTCAGAAATGGATAGTCAATGGCATCCTATTCCAATCAGCATGTGTGGGTTAGGGGAAAATAAGTTACATGCTGGAAAAATATCCACATCATTAGAATGAGCCTAAAACTGAGTGGATTTCCCAAAAAGGCAGTACTTGGGCTCTTGTCTCATGAGAGATCATCAGGGGAATTGTAGGAGACATCCTTTGGAGTTTTGTAACTAAATAATCAAGAGTCTGGAAGAACTTTGTATCAAAGTACTTTACACATTCTTTATGGACACTATTCCTACACAGTATCTACGTAGTGAATATATAGTATCTGTATCTACAAAGTGAAAACCAGTGTGTACATGAGACAGGCTAGAAGAATGGTTAAAGGGGCAGCTAGGTGGTGCCGTGGGTAGAGTATCAGCCCTGGAGTCAGGAGGACCTGAGCTCAAATCTTATCTCAGACACTTCCTGGCTGTGTTGTGATCTTGGGCAAGTAACCCCAATTGCATCAGGGGGAAAAAAAGAATAGTTAAAAATTTTTTTTTATTAATATAATTGTTATATAATTATATATGTATAATTATATAATTATTTATTGCTTTTCTCCTTGCTAAGCTATTCTAATGAAAGACCCAAACTGTAGCTTAGAACACTGGTGAATTTATGGAAAGAAGAGAAGTTCATTCATGGGAACACAGGGTTATAAGACCTCAAAAGTATTTACCTCATTTAATCACCACAAAATAGAAGGTTCTATGATTTCCAATCCCAGGGCTCAAAGGGACCACAGATCAATCAATCCATGCCCCTGCAGAAAGAAAAAAAATCATTTACAAAATAGTTCAGTAATGGTCAACTGAATTGAAAAGGAAGGAGAAGGGGAATAGACCAGAAATAAATAAGCATTTAAGTAGTGCCTAAGATTTGCCCGGAACTGTACAAAGCATGTTTTTACATCTCTTATCTCATTGCCGAGTCAAAAAAAAAATACTATTAATTAAACTCAATTCAGGAGATACATAAAAAGCATTATTTTTTCATTCTTTCCCAATCTTCCACCTCGATCTGCCCACACGCAGACCCATACTGTGTAGCAATTAAAAAAAGAAAAAGCAAATTATGCTAGCAAATGTATACGGCCAAATGAAGCAAATCCCTTCACTGGCCTGTCCACAAATTTTACAGCTTTTTGTGCTTTGTACATCCATCACCTCTCCTTCACAAAGCATGAGGACCATTTCATCCTTTATCCTCTGGACTCCTTCTCCTATGTATAGATTTCATGGAGACAAATTTAGTATTGCTATCATGAAAAATGCTGTACTGCGCAATAATAATGAATTGTATTGGTTAGCAAGAGAGATCTACTAGCAATGGCACCATGGAAATGATCAAAGAAAATAAGGACCAATAAATCGGTGGTTGGAGAAGGCACAGTTCTTCACCTCGGTCATCCCTGAAGTCTTGGCAATCTTGCTAGAAGGTTCTTCTCCAAGGGCCACAATTGTACATGACACCACTTTTATTTTAATATAAAACATGGTACCAAGTACAACTGAGGCACATGGAGGTCATGGTCGGAAGAGAGATGGCATTTCATTGTTGTGCTCGTAATGCAGAACTAAATACAAGAAAATGTTTAAGCAACGGTGTCATTTGGGTGACGTTATATGAAAAACAAGGCCATAATATGCTGGGATCAACAAGCGGAAATCGTCGATATCCAACCTCACTCGTAGGATGGGAATTGACCTCAGCTCAGCTAATTGATCACATGAAGCTATTTTCCAGATAGAGATTTCATTCTCCTAAATGGAGGAGGAGGGAAATGTCAAACAACATCAGAAATGAATGGTCAATATAAAGTTACTCAATTCAACATGTGTTGGTTAGAGGCAAACTCAAGTCACAGTACTATAGGAACAATACCCAGATAATTAAGAGATAGCCTAAATAAAGCAGAACACGTTTCCCCAAGATGGTAATACTTCTCACCATAATTTCAGGAGATCATCAATCAGCCTAGATCCAAAATCATCAGGGGTTTTCTCAAGCAGAGAGTCTTTCTGCTAACGTCTTTTCACAGTCTGGTTAACTCCAAAGCACTTTACCAACATTCTTGATGGACCCCAATCTTTTACAAATGCAATCTCAAAAATGTAAAATATCCCCAGGAGAATATTGACAGAATAGTTAGATCTCATGCTTTTCATTTTCAACCAGCACTCACAAGTGGTACCCATTATAACTGAGTCTCTGAATATTAAAAACAAAGCAAACAATGTATTTGTGGGAACAGTTTCCCCCACAGGATAGGGCTGCTATGATGGATGTCCCTTTAGTCTCAGATATTGGAAATTTATTGGAAATTTAAGGTCAACTGATCCATTCTCCTGCAGCAAAAATGAAGCTTAAGGAGAAAGTAGCCAAGAAATGGTTATCTGAATTTAGGGAAAGGGAAGAAATCAACATGTATATGGCTTCTGCTATTTGCCAGACACAGGGTTAAGTGTTTGACAGAATCAAATGAGACAATATATGTAAGCCATCCTGCCAAGTAGAGCATACAATTAATTAAACTAAAATCAGGAAATGTTAAAAAAAGAAAAGAAAAAGAAAACACTAAATCTTCCCCGTCAACCTGCCCATGCACAAACATGTGACAGTACAAAAATTTTAAAGAGAAAAAGTAAACCATCATAATACATATGGTCAAGTGAAGGCAATCCGGTAACTTAATTCAAAATTTCAGAACTCCCAGAGCTTATGTACCCATCACCTCTGTCAGGAGCGAGATCTTCATCTTTCATCCTCTAGAATGCTGGGTCTATGTGGACTTCACGGAGGCAAATTTGGACAATAGAAAAAGAAATGCCCATTTGACATTGCCACCAAGTGCAGCTCATTATTTTTCTATATGACAAAGGGCACTCCTTATGAAACCAGCATAGAAATGTTAAAGGAAAGTCTGGATCAACAATCAGTAGGGTTGAGGCAAGAACATTTTCATGTCTCAACCCTCTGTGAAGTCTTATCTGGAAAGATTTTTTCTCAAGAGCCACTCTTGTACATAATACAACTTTTTTATCGTATTATACAAAATGTTGTATTAGATACAAATGAGGCACATGGGAGAGCATCATGGAAGGATGGATGATCCTTTATTTTTATGTTCCTACTGTAGCACCAGCTAATGGAAAATAGTAATGGTGTGTTTTCAGTGGTATTGGTTATAAAACACAGCTTGGTGATCCCAGCATTATTAGAGTTTTAAGATCTAGGAGGAGGACTGTCTTTATCCAGTCTCACACCCGGGATGGGGCTTTATGTGGTCGATTCCCTCTGTGGCAAGTGACCTGAGAGGTCAACTATTCTGTTTCCCTAAACAAAGGAGAAGAAAATGTCTAAGTCAGAAATCGATGGTCATCATAAAGGGATTCAGTTCAGCATGTACTGGTTAGAGGCAAATTTGTTTCAAGCTGGGAAAATATTCATATAATTCATATAATTAGAGCTAACCTAAAACAGAATGGATTCCCAAGATGGCAGCACCTACGCTCTCCTCAGTCAGGAGTCTGAATCCAAAAATCTCATGGTTTGGTCGGGTGGATATCTTTTCTGCAAAGTCCTTCCACATAGTCATTTGGCTGCAAAGCACTTTTCCAACACTGTGGCCATAAGTCTTCTTTCAACAGAATCTACAAAAGGAAGAACAGTATCCAAATGGAACAACTGGAATAACAATAAAAAGATATGATTTTCTCTTTGATATACTCATTCCTTTTTTTTGGGGGGGGGGAGTGTGTTAAGTGACTTGCCCAGGGTCACATAGCTACTAAGTGTCTGAGGTTGGATTTGATTTCAGGTCCTCCTGACTCCTGTGCCACCCCTAGTATACTCATTCTTCTGAGACCCACAATTGTAGCTGTGGCAGTACCCATGAGTGCTGGATAAGGCTGATGAATCCACCACACAATAGGGGTTCTGATTCCCGTGGACAACAGAACAGTACAGTGAATAAAGCCCCGGGCTTGGAATCAGAAGGACTTGAGTTCAAATCCAGCCTCAAATACTCACTAGCTGTGTGACACTTTGTGACAGGCAAAGAAACTGAAGTGATTTGCTGTTTCTTTCTCCAGCTCATTTAACATGATTTTCAGTTTTCTCATCTGTCATTCTTCAGGCCCGTTTGAGATTGAGGCAAACAACATGAAGTACTTGCCCAGGGTCAGAGACCAGGACTTGAGAGGGTTAACTAATCCATTCCCCTGCCTGAAGAATAGAGCTCATTTACAAGATAGCTGAGAAATGAGTGATCAACTAAATTTAAGGGAAGAGGAGGAGGAGGAAGGGAAGGGAATAAATAAGCATTTGTATAGGGCCTGCTATTTGCCCGGAACTGTGCTAATGTGTTTTACACAAATTATCTAATTTGATTCTAGCAGCCAACCCTGCCAAGTAGAGCATACTATTAATTAAACTCACTTCAGAAAATATGTATAAAAGCATTAACTTTCATTCTCTCTTCATCTTCACCCACATCCCAGCCCACCTACAACCATGAAAAAAGAAAACCTTCATAGGAAATCTGCCTGGCCAAGTAAACCAAGTGACCCCAAAGGCTGTGCCCCAAAATCAACAACACGTTGTACATTACCTCACTATTGGGAAGAAAAGGACACCCTGTCTTTTTAGCCTCCGGAATCCTTGTATTATGGATTTCATAGAGGCAAATTTGGGCTTGATGTCATAAGATACAGTGCTCTGCATTAGGTGGCAAAAGGGAAACCCTCCAACACTACCATGGGAAATCTGGACCGATAACCATCCAATGCTGGTTCTTCTCCCAGCAATACCTAAGTTCTTGGCAACCTGGCAAGAAGATTTTTCTCCAAGAGCCACTATTGTACATAATACAACTTTTATAACAATATACAAAATGTCATATCAGGTACAACTGAGGCACGTGGAGAGCCTGGTGGCAAGATGGATTACTCCTTCCTTACTGTTAATGCTCTTACTGTAGAGACAAAGGATGGAAGATGAAAGTAATGGTGTGTTTTGGGTGGTGATGGCTGAACAACAAAACCAAAGTATGCTGGTATCACCAACCTGAAAGATCTTTGAGAGTGGTCTTTATCAATCCTCATACCTGGGATGAGAATTATTTTTATATTGCCAATGAGTTCATGGAAAGTTAACTTCAGAGGCCAGGTACTCCATTCCCCTAAATGAAGGGAGAAAAAAAAATCAAAATCAAAATCAAAGCTGGATTGTCATCGTAGAAATAATTCAATTCAGCACATAGTGGTCAGGGGCAGACTTATGTCACCTAACGGCAAAAGGTTCAAATGATTGGAGCTAGCTTAAAAATCTATGAAGTTCCGGGGATACTTACACTCTCCTTCCATTGCTGTCATCGCTCAGATTCTGGATCCAAAATCATCAGGTTTTTGTAGGATAGAGAGCTTTTGGGCTAAAGTCCTTTAATATACTCTTTGTTGTTTAGCGACAAAGCACTTTTACCAACATTTTCTATGGACACATCTCTTTGGGCAGAATCTGGAAAGTAAAGAACATTGTCCACAAAAGCCACTGAAAGAACGGCAAAATGATCTTTTTTTTCCTCCTGTATAATCTTTCTGAAATTTCCAGCTGTTGACTTTGAAATTTTATTTTGCCCATTAACTCCATCCAGCATTTTATACTATTCCATCCGGAGCAAATAGGCTTACCGGATTTCCCCCACAAGCTCTACTTCATCTAACCAATCACAAAGTAGTCGTTCTGATTTCCAATCTTGGAAGACGAGAGTTGCCTAAAGAATGAAGCTCATTTATAATATAGCTAAGAAATGAATGGTTAATAGAACTGAACTTTAAGGGAAGAGAAGGATTAAGCGAATGGAATAAATGAGAATTTTTTAAAGGGTCTTCTCATAATCTCATTTAATCCTCATAATCCTTGGAAGGTAAAAAGCTACTATTAATTAAACTCAATTCAGGAAATATGGCTAAAAGCATTAACTTTCATTCTGTCTCAATTTTCACCCTTAACTCCCTCACCCCAGACACATACACATCACATACACACACCCACACACACATTCGCTCACTCTTCAACAGTCGTCATAATAAACACATGTCAAATGAAGCAAATCTACTCATTGGCCTTGTCCACAAATTCATATCCATTGTACAGCCATCACCTCTCCATCAAGAAGTGGGAGCCATGCTTCATCTATTATCCGCTGGAATATTTGTCTTCTGTGTGGATTTCATAGAGACATATTTAGACTTGATATGAAGAATACCCTCTTGACATTGAGTCACACACAAGTATAATGAACTGCCTTTACATAAAGGCTTCCCACACGGCTATGGAAATATTCAAGGAAAGTCTAGAAAAAACAAACGTCATGGGATTGAAAGGGCACAGTTTGTTGTCCTAACCATCTCTGAAGTCTTGGCTATTGGGCTAGAAAGTTTTTCTCCAAGAGCCACTATTGTACATAATACAACTTTCTTCATATTGTATAAAACGTTGTATCGGGTACAATTGAGGCACATGGAAAGAATGATGGCAGAAGAGATGATTTCCTCACTGTTGTGCTCCTAGAAACAACACACAGGAAACAAACACAGGAAAATCGTCACCATGGTGTGCTTTGGATAGCATTGTTTGGATTGGGACAACTTGAAGGATATTTCAGCTGTTTTTCAAACTAACAGTCAGGATGGGTATTAGATATACGTTTTGCAATCACAGGAAAGAAAAACCGAGGAAACTTACGTGATCAAGTGAAGCAAATCCACCTCATTGTGCGTCATAAATCCGTAACCTTGCCATCAGGAAGAAAGAGGCACACTTCATCCTTGACCCTCTGTGAAATCCTTCCTCACATATGAGGATTCCAGAGGTAAATTTGGGCTTGATGTTACGAAAAGTTGAAGCAATGCACCAGTATAATGAGTTGTGAGGTGGCAGTAAAATCCACTTCCAACACCACCATGGAAATGTTGAAGGGGAATCTGGACTAACAATCATTAGGAGATGAAGAGGGTCGGGTTCCTCATCCTACCCATCCTTTGGCTAATGGACTAAAAGGTTCTTCTCTAAGCACCAGTATTGTATGTTCTATGACTTTTATCACAATATATATGTGGTATGAGAGGAGCAGTTCCTCGTTATGCTCCTAGTGCAGAACTGAATGAAAAAAAAAGTGGTAACACTCTGCTTTGGACCACATTGGTTGAAAAACACATCTATAACATGCTGGGATCACCAATGTGATCCATCACTGAGAGTGCTTTTTCTCCATTCTAACACTCGGGATGAGAATTCTCTGTGTGGCAAGTGACTTTAGCGATGAGCTATTCCATTCCCCTAAATAAAGAAAAAGAAGGAAAATGTCCAAAAGTCTGAAATGGATGATCAATATAATAATATTCCATTGAGAGTGTACTGGTTAGAGAGAAATTAAATTACATGCTGGGAAAATATCCAAATAATTCGAACTAGCCTGAAACAGAATAGGTTTCTCAAGATGGCAGTACAAAGCATTTTACCAATACTCAATCTTCTTTGAGCAGCATCTACAAAATGAAGAATAATGACCAATGATTCAACTGGCAGCTGCTTTACTCCTTGCCATGCTCATTCTTCAGAGACCTACAATTGTAATGGGCAATACTCGTGAGGATGGAATAAAGGTGTGAATATCACTAAAGTACAATCATGTGAGAACAGCCTTGTTGGATCCCCAAGAGTGATTATCTCCTCCAATGCACCACACAATAGGGCTACTATGACATCCAGTTTCAGAGACCAAAGAGCTCTCAAGGTCTATATCTCTGCATAAAAAATGAAGCTTATTTATAAATGAAGCTGAAAAGGGATGGGGGAAGGGAATATATAGTACTTAGCAACTATTTCTCTCTCTTCCCCTCCCCCCCGAAATTGTGTCCGTACAACAAATTCCATATAGGAAGTATAACTAAAAATATTAACTTTCATTCTCTCCAAATCTTCTCCCTTTAACTCCCCACCCTGATAACTATATAGCATGTGTGGGCAGAGGTATATTTGAACATTATGTACATTTCCTATGTTCTTGTTTCATCTGACTGTATTTTTGAAAATGAACTCTCATTGGCCAGATCAAAAAAATGCACAACTCATTTTTGATTTAATATCTATCTGACCTCCATGGAGGTCAGAGTAGCAATCTTCATCTTTGGTCCTGGAAAACCTGAGTAGCTCCCCATGTATTTAAGATAGCCAGATTAAGATTTGGCATCAGGAAGACCCTCATGACATTCAGAACTATGCACAAGAATAATTAATTACCTGCATTAGGTGGTACTACGGCTCCCTATCCCCTCCACCACAGAAGACTTTTGAGGCAAGTCTGGACAAAAAAAAAAAAAATCACACTGGTTTTAGAGGATAGAGCTCCTTATTCCAAGCATTTCTGAATTCTTGGTTGTTAGGCGGGAAGGTTTTTCTCCAAACACCTCTGTTGCACATTATAGGACTATTTTATCATATTACATAAAATGTCACATTTGTACAACAGGGGCAAATGGAGGGCACGGTAAGAAGAAGAATGGATGATCTTAAGTCACGGTCCTGCTGCAAAGCCAATCCCTTTAAAATCATAGCAGAGGCATGCTTTGGATTGTGTTGGTTAGAAAAAACTACAATGTAATAGCCTAGAATCAAGAAACTAAAAAAAAAAATGGGATTTTTATTTAACGTTGATGGAGTAGTCATCCCCTGAAGTTAAAGTAGGTGAAGGAAGAAAATTTAGAACTTTGTTCAGAAAGGTACAATCGTTTAGAAGGTTTTCAATGCAGTGTATGTTGGTTAGAGGTAAATTTAAGACAAATGAAAGAAAAATGCCCACACACTTAAAGCAAGCTGCAAACAATGAGTTTACCAAGATGGTAGTATTTAACCAAGGAAATGATAGGGTAGTGATCCATATCCAACAGTGGATGTTTAACTGCAAAGTTCCTTCACCAGCAGCCTCTACCAATTTTATTCTTTTTACAGAATTTACAAAATAAAGGAATATGATCCACATGAGTCAACTTAAAGAGAAAAGAAAGGATCTTTCCACTGTTCCTCTAATGTTTATTCTTTGGAACCACTCAACTGTAGCTTAGAATACTAGGGAATGCTGGAATTCTTTTGGGGAAAAAAAAGTTGTGGAAATCCCGATTGGTTGAAGATTCATCTCCAAATGCCACTGTTGCACATGATGGGACTATTTTATCATAAGACACAAAATGTAACATCTGTACAACAGGGGCAAATGGAGGAAATCATGGCAGGGTAGGTAGACTGGCTTACCCATACTCCTCCAGAATCAACCATCTGAAAATTGTCGCAATAGTGTGCTTTGGATTCCACTGCTTAAAATATATATATATATGTATCCTAGGATCACCACATGGAAAGATAGGAGTGTTCTTTCTTATCCCACCTCACAGCCAGAATGGGGTAGAATTAGCTTTATGTTTTTGAATCTCAGCAAGAGTGACCTCAGAGGACAAAGATTCCATTCCCCTAAAAAAAGGAGGAATAATGGGAATAGAGGCTAACTGACCACCTTTGATTATATCAACCTGGTCAGCTAGAGACTAGTGTAAATTAAACTCGGTTCAGAAAACATGTATAAAAACAAAACTTTTATCCTGTTCAATTCTTTTCCCTTCACCATGCCCAATCACAAAAAAAAACTATATTTAGCTGCATTATATGGCATTAGAGGTCCTCTCCGATACAAAAATCGTCTGTACAAATAAAGTCTAGAGCAGCAAATCCACAGGGTTTGAGAGGGAAGATTTCCCTGTCCCAACCATCCCTGAAATCTTGGCTATGTGGCCAGTAGTCTCTTCTCTAAGACCTACTATTATACATCTGACCAGGTTTTAGAAGGAGGGGGTTGAATGATACTTTCAGGAGTCACTTGGACACAAAAGATCTTGGTAAAGATTTTGTCCTGTGACCAGTAAAAATAAGATTTCACAAGCGACAGAAGGGCATTCTTTATATCCTAGAGGAGGCCTAAGAGAAGTTTGTACTGGCTTATCTGGAGGTTAGTCTGAGGATGTTACTCCCCATTAGCTTAAATAGAATTGTAATTTGGAGTTTTGTTATAACTGTGCAAAAGACGATTTTCTTTTTAAAAAAATTGCACTAAATCTCTACTTTCAGCCACACTGCATGAGAATACCAGTTGGGTTTCCCCAACAGTTGCATCAGTAGTTAAATATTCTTACAGCTTGAGAAAGTTTAGACCTTATACAAACATTATTTCTAATAAAGATCTCCCTCTAGGAACAGGCAGATGACTAAGGCCAAATATTCACCAACCCAATGAAGAAAAAGTCAATTTACCTAATGACTCCGTGTTTTCAGATAAAAAACAGCAAGATTTTCTATTTGCATTTTGCTCATGGCTTTTAAACTGACCACCTGCTTTGAATGTAGGGATTTGCTATGAGGAAAAAAAGGGGAGGTGATTATAGGATAAAGCACCCTTTAATCTTTGACTTCAAGATTTTTTGCCAACCAATAATGCAGAAAAAAGAAAAAAAAAACTTGCCTCACAGCCAGACTCGGGAATAATCAGGTGGGAAACTGAGTCAGAAAGAAAGATCCGGCCTTAAGCAGAAACTAAGCTCCCAGCTGTTTGCCTGTATAGACAGACCTCCACCTTGAAGTTCAGGATGGTATCCCTGAGTAATTTAAGGCATTACTTTTAAATAGTCTGATGGATCAAGAAGTCAATAATCCCACCGTCATACCCAGATTCAAAAGAATATCAGTTATAGTCCCAAGAGACTTTCTCTCAAATGGCCAATTCCCACATCAGAGGTATAAAAAAAAAAAAAAAAAAAAAAAAAAAAAGCAAGAAAGTTTACAAATCATTCTGAATAAGGGAAACTTGAAGTTCATCTGCATGTGAAAAGAAAGCAAGTCCTAAGAATGCAAGAGTAGGGATTACATTGTTCAAACACTGCAAAAAGCCCAGACAAATGTACCTAGCTGCAGGAAAATGACAGGTTTTGAAAATCCTGCTTTTTAGGTATTTTAAGAAAACCATAGATCACATTGGCCAACCAGTGAGTCCATGATGCACTAAACAAATAGCAAATAATTTCCTGAGGACAGAGGGAAATCATGTCAGAGGTGATCATTTTCAGAGAATTTGCAGTTAAACTAAAAATCTATAACAAACTTCTTAGAAGATTCTAGCATTGCTAAAAATTAGGACCCTTTTGATACAGCATCATGAATGACTGAATCGTTTTTAATTTTTCAAGTTTGTAGTTTTAAAGCAATTATTGACAACTGGCAGACACAGAAGCTATTCCTTGAAACAACAGGAGCAATTTAAACCAGCAGGGGAGACCAGCCAAGGCCTGTGAGCACAAGTGGGGTTTTTTCTGCCTCCCCCCGGGTGAAAGGGTGAGGGGGGGGGAAGAGTGATCAGATGAGGGTCTTGGACACTTCCTCCATTTGATGAAGGGCTGCCAGGTCAGAACTCTCCACACCAAGAGAGGTGGGGGCATGGAATATGCTCTTAAATTCCAACTGATCCCAAATTTCAGATTCAACTGAATTTTCTTTCTTGGGTAGGAGTTTTACATTCCATACCAAGAACATTTCCTAAGGTTTATCATCTTGCTGGCTGCTAGAAAATATAGTTCTGTTTGGGATTTAGGTTTTATTTTTCCCCCTACTTCCCCCAACGTGAGAAAAAGGAGTGGGGGGAAGGGCTAACATCCAAGAAATCTTCACTGTATCCTTCAGTCTTAGAACAATAGGAATCAGATGTAGGTTTTAAAAATCATTAATTTCAAATAACTCAAGAGAAAAATTGATCCCAGTGCTACAATCAGAAAGAACCCACAAACTCAGTTAATACCTATCTCCTGAGAAGATTCGGCTGATAATCAATTTTCTTTTGTTAGACAAGACAATTCTAAAATTCAGAACCTAGGTGGTAAGTAAACAATTCTGAGCTGAATTTTACGAAGCACACACATCCAGCAGGGCTGACGATTTGAAAACAAAGCTCCTAATATTTTTACAATGGCACACATACAGTTTAGAAAGCAACATAACACCTTAGCCGTATTTCATTTGTTTAGGACATACAAACATGTGGTTCAGATTTTGCTTAAAAATCAAACACAGATTTAAATTTCCAGTAACAGTACTTCAATATTTGCACACAAAATTCCAAGAACTTATATCCAGAATAAACAAGTTAGCACACTAGTTAATAATTATCTCATGAAATTCTTTAAACTGGAATTCTGATTCTAAAATTGTATGAAACACAGAGGCCCAGAATTTAGGGTGGCAGAAAATTGCCCTTTCCTGCAGTTGGGATTGAGGGGAAAAGGGTGCAGGGTAGCTGAGGAGATGAGCCATACAGACCCCTTTACAAGGAAGGAGTGAGCACACCCACCCACACAAACAAGGGAAAGGATCCTGTGGAGTTAGTTCCCATTTCCGGTGCAAGGCCTGTAAGAAGGACTTTAATGACTCTAGGACTGTGGGGAAGAGAATTTGGGACCCAGGTGTCCAGCTGATGCCAGCAGAAAAGGCTAGAGGTTTCATAGTAGGGATTAGCCTACCTTCCACGCCATGAATGCTGAGGAGTTCCATCAGAGATGCTGGGGTACCAGCAGAAACAGCAGTATGGGACCACAAACCTCTCCAAGGGAGAGAAGCACGGGCAATGCTCTGGAAAAGGGTTTTTGTCCTCTCTGCAGCTTTCTAGGGAGTCTCTGGAACAGGCCCTCAGAGGGCTTTTAGTCATGTAAATTAGGCCGACTTCAAAAACAA
This sequence comes from Myrmecobius fasciatus, assembly GCA_023553655.1. Classification (NCBI taxonomy): domain Eukaryota; kingdom Metazoa; phylum Chordata; class Mammalia; order Dasyuromorphia; family Myrmecobiidae; genus Myrmecobius; species Myrmecobius fasciatus. The sequence continues at coordinate 60,546 of JAJPUD010003584.1, forward strand.
AGGGCACTCTCCAGAAAGCAGTAAGAGAGATAGTGCCCCAAGCAGCTTAATGCAAAATCTCTAAAAAGCAAACCTGACTGTTAATCCAGAACTGGCCAATTGGGATCTTCAGAAACAGTTAAAAATTGGAGAACTGCTAAAAAGCATTTTTAGCAGATTCTGGGGATTTAAAGTGGCAGTTAAAAACTTTTCCTATCAATGAGGCAGGGGCTCGAAGTCTGGGGTCCCAACTTCCAGTAAAAGACATCCACCGCCCTCCTTCTCTTAAGACTGAAAGAGCCTACAAACAGCTACTTTCATAAACCCAATTATAATTTCAAAGAGAATCTGGATCCTCCAAAGGGGTCCTCCCCAATCAGAGAGCTCTTTAAACTTTTCTCCCAATCAAAAAACACCTTTGAGAAGGTCCCAGACTCTCCCTTCCTAGCTGACTCTCATCACAGTCCCAGAAAACTTAGGCTTATTCTAAAGCAGTGTTTGAATCAATTCCACCCAGAGCAACCCAGTTATGCTTATTGGATCAACCAGAGCCCCAGGGGAAAAAATGGGCCTCCCAGGAGTCCCTCCCAGTTAACTCAGGGAGTCCTTCCAATTTTAAGTCCCACTCCCCCTAACTTGTAGGCGGAGGAGAAGGCCAACAATTGCAAGCAAGTTTCAGGCTAGACTCCAAAGGAGGTCTAACAAATTAGCAATTCTAAAATTTGGCCTTGAGCTAGCAGTCTAATTGCTCACAAAGTAGTAAAAGAGAGATAAGGAAGATAAATTAGTGTGGGAATTCCTCCCTTGCTCCTCAATAGTTTCCAGTGAAAAGTTTTAATTCTCCACTTTCCTTAGCTAGAGCATAGATATCCAGCCCTTGTCCCCAAAAATTTCTACTCCCTGTTTGGCCTGATAACCACAAGCAGCAGAGCTGTCTTGGGCAACCAATCCCTCCTCCAGAGAGGAGAAGCTTAACTTGAGAAAAGTTAGGTTAGTTTTTCGTGGGACAGTAGCATCCACAAAAACAGAGATTCTCAATATAAGAAAAAGCAAAAAGGGGGTTATTGCGATCTCCCGAGAAAGGGCATCTCCCATCTGAAAAGGTGTCAGTAAGGAGTGTGGAGTACAAAACACAAACAGCAAAAGACCAGATTAAATAGCCTGAATGCAAAAGCTCCGCCTCCCCAGTCCCCACCCCACAAGCTGGCCTTTCTTCCCGTGGTTGGGGGGAAGAGTTCAGGTTTACAGTCTAATCCAGGAAATCTAATCCAGAAATACAAGAATACTAGTCAATAATAATAAATTCCGAAATCCCTTATACAATTATCTTAGATATCTGCCTATATAGCAGTTGTCTAGGGAAAGTTAAATTAAGAGTTATCATCACCTTTAAAAGAAATACTTAAATGTTAATTAAGTGGTGGTGGGAAATAGAGTGATACCTAAATGGCAAGTGTTTGTCCCCTCCTATTTGTTATTACAAAGTCTAATTATCTTCATTCGGTTAATTCTTCACAGTTTGAATTTTAAAGGTAGGCTGTAGAAAAGCAGGAACAAGAGCACAAAGATGGGGAGCACAGATACAAGAACAAGTATAAAGAGAGCTTTTAAAAATTTCAGGTGGCCAGATATGATACTAGTTTCCCTTTGCTTTAGGATAGGATTTGGGGTTTTAGGGGATCTTTGTGTTTCTAATATTGCAGAGAGAAGTAGGGCTATATGTTTTACAAACAATTGTCCTCAGAAAAGGCCATGACCTTCCCCCTCCCCCCATTTTTAGGTCCATCTCTAGCTACCAGTGAGCAAAAAGTGGCTTTCCAGATGTGACACTTCTGCTTTAGATGAGGAGCAAGGAAAAAATATTGGGAATTTAATTATTCCTGGTATCTCTTGTATCCATTTATTTTGTCTGAAATCCCTTCCTTGAAATAAATCTATCTTTTGTCAAAGAGAATGGCCTTTATGAATTGGTCACATGCTTTTTTTGAACTAGATCGCTATCCCAGCCCATCATTTTGATGCTTGAAACCCTTGGCCTTCTTGACAAAGGATAAGTATGAAATAGAGTTGGGAGAGCAGATAGAAAAGAAAAAAGCCAAGTTCCCCCAGGGGAACTCACAATTAAGCAAGAGAAAAGAAATACTCCATGAGTGGGGAGAAAGCCAAGTCATCTTCTGGCAGGTTAGACTGACCAGAGGTTTCTCATGGCAGACCTGAGAAGAAAAGACCAGAACTCTGAAGAAGGGGTCAAGAGCCTGACTTGGCAGACCAGAGGGAAGGGTCAGGAGCCAGATAGGATGTACCTGGCTAGAGATAAGCTAATCAATATCTCAGAAGGTTGTTTAAAGATACCTAGAGATTGGTGGGTGGACTTCAAGGGTGGCTGAAGAGATCCTTACTAGATAAACTGGGAATTATCCATAATAGCTTCTTCTTGAGAGGGGAAGAGAGTAAATCATATCAGCAGGATAGAGGATTTTTTATTATGGTCCTACTACAGAGCCAAAGAAGGTAAAATAATAGTAATAGTGTTCTTTTGAGTATCCTTTGTTGAAAAATGAAAATTATAATATGCTGTGATGGCTACACTAAAAGATTTTTGTGAGCTTCCCTTAACCAGCCTCAAGCCCAGGATGAAAATTACCTCTGTGTTGTCAAATCTCAGCCTAGACTGTGACCTCAGAACAGTTGTTCCATCAGCCTAAAAGAAGAAAATATAGTACGTGGCTTAGAAATGGATGGTCATTTGGAAGGTTTTCAATTCACCATGAATTGGTTAGAGGAAAATTTAAGGTAAATGAAGGGAAAAATATCCATATTAGAGCTCATCTCACACATAATGGATTTCCTGAGATGGCAGTACTTAATACCAATCCATAGTCACCATGGAATTGATACGGTAGTAATCCCTAAGAGAGAAGAACCTGTCCTACAGTGCCCAGATATACGTAATTGTTGAGTGCAGTGTTCTTGCCCAAAACTTATTCATTTTGGACTGAATTTGCAAAAGGAAAACCATTGTCCACAAGAAGCAGCTAAAGGAACAGTTGAAAGATCATTGCTTTTCTTTTTGGGTGGTTCAGATTAATGAATATATCAATTTTAGCCTTCCTTATCCCAAACAACTCTGAAATCCTAGATGTCCAATTGGAAGGTTCATCTCAAGACACCATTGTAGCCAAAGATGTGACTATATTATCATAATGTCTAAACTGTCACATCTGTATAAGTGATGGAGCAATGATGGGCAAATGATGGAGGACATGGTAACAAGACAGATGGATTAGCTTAATCATGCTCCTATGACAAGGCCACTCGCGAAAAGAATAGCTATGGTGTGCTTTAGGATGGCCCTCAATTAAAAAAAAAAAGCAAGCATTATAGCATAGAATCACCAAACTGAAAATTTTCCCACGTTTTCCTTATCCAGCCTCATCTCAGAATGAGAATTAGTTATCAACTCTCAACCTGCAGAGTAAACTCAGATGATCGCCATTCTATTCTCCTAAAAAGAGGAGGAAGAAAACTTACAACATACTTTAGAAATGGATGGTCCCCTGGAAGCTTTTCATTCAATTTAGCATTTTTTTTAGTTAATAATTTCAATTCAACAAGTATGTAAAAAAGCATTAAATGTCACTCTAAATCATCCCCCTCAGTCCCGACACACAACCACATACTATACAACTGTAGAAAAAAAGAAAACCATTGTGGTCAAGTGAAGCAAATCCTTGTGTTGGCTATGTCCAAAAATACACAACTCATTTTGCATTTCATGCCCATCACACACCCTGAATCAAGGGGCACGAGGCATTTTTTAGCCTCTGGAATCCTGGTACTTTGGGGATTTTGTGGAGGCTGCCTTAAGAACTGAAGTCAAGGAAACCTTTATTGACATCCAGAGCAACACACCAGTACAGTGAACTGCCTTAGGTGACAGAAGACATGCCCTCCAATATCGCCATGGAAATATTCAAGGAAAACGTGGACGAAAAATCATCATGTCTGAACTCCTGGCTATCTGACAGAAAGGCTCTTCTCCAAAAGCCACGGTTGTACAAGGTGCAACTCTTACCACAATATATAAAATGCTGTATCTAATACAACTGAGACACATGGAGGGCATGGTGGGAGGAGAGAAGATTTTTTGCATTGTGGTGCAGAACCAAATAATGGAAAATGGTGGTAGGCTTTGGATGGGGTTGGTTGAAAAACAAAACCATAATATGCTAGAATCATTAAGCTGAAAGATCTCTTGAGAGTTTTCCCTGTCCACTCTCACTTCCACAATGGAAATTAGCTTTTCCCCTCAGCATGAAGAATGACCTCAGAACCTATAACAGTTTAGAAATGGATGGCCACTTGGAAGGTTTGTAGTTCAGAGTGTATTATTGGCAAATTTTAGCTGCAAAATGTCCACATGATTGGAGTAGGTGTCAAACAGGATGGGCTTCCTAATATGGCAGTACTTAGCCTTTCTTCTCAAAGAATAGCAAATCATATACACTGTGGGCTTGATAAGGTGATAAGCTGAATATAAAGGCAATATTACACATAGTTTTATCTACAAAGCTCTTTATCATCAACAGCCTTGTTGAATACTACACTTTTATCAGGATTTATTAAATAAAAGGACATGGTTCACATGAGGCAGCTGGAGTAATCAGTTGCTTCTCTTTGATACACTCCTTAACCTAAGCTACCAATAATATTAAAGAGTGCTGGGTGAAGTTGGTGGAAATAATCATGGGAACGCAGAACCCTACAATCCCACTTCTTGTTTTTCTTCATCTAATCCACCACACAATATTGATTCTGATTTCCAATCTCCGACACCAAATAGACCACTGAGATCAACCAGTCCAGCTCCTGCACCAAGAGGTTTTTTAAACCTATCTGTTGAATTGCATTAAAGGAAGGAAAAGATAAGAAGGAAATAAACAATTCTAGGTTTCCAACTGTGTGCCTCATTTCATCCTCAATCACTTTATAAGGTAGATGTTACTATTAATTAAAAGGAAGCATAAAAAAACACTTTTAACGCCTTTCCCTTTATCCACATCCTTTCATATAATACAAATGATGAAAGAAAATAACAATTTACATGACTTTTTTAAAAGATGCATAGGTAGCCTAACAAATCATGCAATTGTAACAAATGTACAAAATACAATGAAACAAAACACTCTCACCAGCCTCGTCCAAAAATTCACAACTCCTTGTGCATTCTTCAGCCATCACTTTTTCATCTGGAAGTTAGGGGCATGCTTCAATTTTGATTTTTCTCTCGGGAAATCTTACCCACCAGGTAGATTTCACAAAGGCATATTTAAGCTATATGTCAAGAAAACTATCTTGATGTTCAAAGCAGTGCAGCAAAGATCCCCTCCAACACTACCATGAAAATGCTGAAGGATGATCTGTACCAAAAATCATCAGGGAATTGAGAAGGCAGGGTTCCTTGTTCTGGCCACCACTGAACTACTGGTCGTCTGTCAGATTCTTCTCCAAGAGCCTTGGCTGTACAAGATGCAACTTTTATTGCAACACATAAAATGCTGTATCTGGTACAACTGAGGCACATGGAGGTCATGATAGGAGGATAGATGATTTTTCTTTGTTGTGCTCCTCCTGCAGAAGTGAATAATGGAAAATGGAAGTAATGGTGTGCATTAGATGGCGTTGATTGAAATTTAAATGTTAACCTGGGATCTCCAAGCTCAAAGATCTCTGGGAGTTGTCCTTTTTCAGACTCATCATGGAAACAAGTTTAATTCTGTCGATTCTTGCTGGTAGAAATGACTTCAGAGGTCAATTTTCCCATAGCCCTACGTGAAGAAAGAAAAGGATGAAAATCATGACCAAAGTCAGAAGTAGATAGTCAGTGTAAAGATATAATTCTTTGTATCTTTTATTCTCTATATGTAATTAAATTATGTATGTTTTACATTTTATATTATATACATATATATTTACTATTCTCTATTTATTGGTTAGAAGCAATTTTAACTTCTTCCAACTTGAAGTTGCAAAATATCAAAATAATTAGAGCTAGCCCAAAACAGAATGGGTTTCCCAATAGGGCAGTACTTACACTCAAGTGCAGTCATCAGTTCAGATATGCATCCTTGGTCCTTAGGGGGTTCTCCAAAAGTCTTTGCACATTCTCAGTTATTTTACCATTTTACCAATGTTCTCCACGGGTGCTGTTCTTCTTTGCACAGAATCTACAAAATGAAGGACATTGTCCATGTGAGATGGAGAAGTAGTAAGTCATAATTTTTCTCTTTAATGTGTTCCTTCTTTTGAAATACACGATTGTAATGGGCAGTACTTGTGAGTGCTAGATGAAGCTGGTAAAAACCACAAGTATGATCATGAGAACATAGGCCTACAAGATACTTAAGAGGATTTACCTCTTCTAATCTACCAGAGTAAAGCTGCTATGATTTCTAATTTCAGAGACCAAAGAGATCTCAAAAGTCAACTCACTAACCTTGCCTGAAAAATGAATCTTTAAGAGAAAAGTGAAGGGGGGTGGAATAAGCATTTTGGCAGCAGCACTTATTTGTGAGACATCTTACACATTTATCTTATTTGAACTTCACCACCATCCTGCCAGGTAAAGGCTACTTACTTCCTGCATTTAATTTAATAAACAGTATGTTAAAAAAGCATTACATTTCACTCTATAAATTCTCCCTCTCAGTCCCAAGACACACAAACACATACTATACAACTTTAAAAAAAAAGAAAAGGAAAAAAAAGAAAAAACCATCATGACAAATGAGCCTGGTCAACTGAAATAAATCCCTGCACTGGCTATGTCTAAAAATGTACAATTCATTTTCTATTTCGTGCCCATCACATACCCTGAATCAAGGGGCATGAGTCATCTTGTAGCCTCTGGAATCCTGGTACTCTGTAGATTTCATGGAGGCTAACTTCAGAATCGATGTCAGGAAAACCCTCAGGACATTCAGAGCAATGCACCAGTATGATGAACTGCATTAGGTGACAGAAGACATGCCCTCCAATGTCACCATGGAAATATTCAAGAAAAATGTGGACCAAAAATCATCAGCCAGGAGTTCAGACAAGGAAGCATGCCCTCTCAGTCAAAGCCCTATCTGGCAGAAAGGCCCTTCTCCAAAAGCCACGGTTGTACAAGGTGCAACTCTCATCACAATGTTGTATCTGATACAACCGAGACACATGGAGGGCATGGTAGGAGGAGATGATTTTTCACAGGTGGGCTCCTAAGGCAGAACCGAATAGTGGAAAACAGTAGTAATGATGGACTTTTTATTTTTGTTTTTCAACCAACCCTATCCAATGTGCTGGAATCACCAAGCTGAAAGATCTCTGCGAGTTTTCCTTGTCCAAGCTTTTTTACCTCAGCATGAAGAATGACTTCAGAATCTATAACATAGTTCGGAAAATTATAGCTTGAAATACTGTAGAGTGCTAAATGAAGTTGCTGGAAACACCAAAATACAGTCAGAGGAACACAGGTCTTCTCATCTATTCTACCACACTGTAGTAGTTCTCTTTTCCAATTTCAGAGACCTCAAAGATCAACCAATTCTAGCTCCTTCCTCAAGAATGGAGCTCTTTGAGACTTTAGTTGGGTAAGCAAATGATCCATCGAATTGAAGTAGTGGAAGGGAGACAGGTATTGTCAACACTGTAAAAAGTGTTTAGACTATCTGGCAAAAATATTATCTTGTAATTGAACTTAATTCAGAAAATATATAAAAAGCATTTAACCTTCTGTAACTCTTTTTTTCCTTTAAATCATTTGTTGATGGAGGTAGTTGTGGTTAAAGAAAGAAAAAAAGGAAATTATAACAAATGCGGAACAACAAGTTAAGTAAATCCCCTTTGGCCATGTCCAAAAATGCACAAGTCAGTAAGCATGGTACACTTATCACCTCTCAGAAACAACAAGCATGCTTTATCTTTTATCTTCTGAAATCCATCTTCTCCGTGTGGATTTCACTGAGGAAAGTTCAGCTTTGACATCAGGAAAACCCACCTGACATTTAGAGCAATGCACAAGTATAATGAGCTGTATTAGGTGACAATAGTGATCCCCTCCAACACAGTCATAGAAATGCTCAAGCAAAGTCTGGACGGACAATTATCAGGATCTTCCTTGTCCAAACCATCACTGAACTCTTAACCTAACTCAACATGGCTGAAAGTTCTTCTCCAAGAGCCACTATTGTAAATAATACTTTTATGACAATATATAAAATGTTGTGTTTCGTACAAGTGAGGCGCCAGGACAGGTGGTTTTTTCATTGTTATCCTTCAATTACAGTTAAATAACAGAAAATGGTGGCATTGGTGGGGGGAAAAACCTTTAACTTGATGAATACCAAGAAGAACAATCTGATCTAACCTCCCACCCATGATTGGAATTAATTTTGTTGTCCAATTTCAGCCTGTCGAATGATCTTGGAGGACAATTATTCCATTCCACACTCAACAGAAAAGGAAGAAAATTTAGAACAAAGCTCTCAATTGGATGGTCTACTGGATTATTTTCAGCTCAGCATTTATTGGATTAAGAGGCAAATTTGAGCTGGATATAGCAAAAATGTCCACATAATTAGAGCTAGTGTCAAACAGAATGGGTTTCCTCAGATGGCAGTACTTGGGTTCCAGAATTGATGAATAAAAGAAGCAATCTTCATGGAATCAATAAAGTCGTGATTTTTGACAGTACCTCCATATTCATTGTCACATAGTTTCAAAGTTCTTGACCAACAGCCTTTTTTTTCTTTCTACAGAACTTACAAAATAAACAGCATTGTCCATATGAGGTGGCTGGAGAAATAGTTGGAAAGATCATTGTTTTTTTCTTTGTTAATTCTTTCTTTTGAGCCACCCAGCATGATCGTGAATACTTCCTGAAGTTGAGTCCAGTCTTAGGCCTGCATTCCCATGTGATGTCCAGCAATGTTCCATTATCTAATCACACTCTAAGGTGTCCAGGTTCAGAAATGAGAATGTCTTCAGATATCTCTTACAATTTGCCTCAGAAATGAAGTCAATTGAATGTAATTCAGTTCAAGAAATCTGTTTAAAAACAATAATTTTCATACTCTCCAAATATTTCCTCAGTCCCAACAGATTCTCTCTCTCTCACACACATACACATACACACACACACACACACACACGCACTACAAGAAGACAATAATAACAAAAATTATCATTAACCATGTATATATGGTTGATGAACCTATTTACCCTCTAAAATCTGAGCCATAAAGGGAATCTGAGCTTCCTATCCCAAGCACCTCTGAAATCCTGTCTATTTGTCTGGAAGATTAATCTCCAAATGCCGCTGTTGCACATGATGTTACTTTTATCACAATCTATAAAATGTAACATCTGTACAGCTGAGGCAGATGAAGGGTGTGGTCACAGCAGATAGGTTTGTCTTTGTTATTTTCCTACTGCAGAGCCAAAAGTTGAAAATTGCAACAGTGGCTGGTGTGCATTGGATGATGTTACTCGAGAAAACACAATATTTGTGATTGTCAGGCTGAAAGATCTGAGAATTGTTTTTATCCCACCTCACAACCAGGATGAGAATTAGCTTTCTCGTTAACTTTTCAGTGTTGTTGAACCTCAGCATGAAGAGAGTGACCTCAGAGTACAGCTATTCTATTCTCCTAAAATAGGTAAGGAGGAAGAAAATCTATAATATGTCTCAGAAATGGATGGTTACCTGGAAGATTCTGAATTTAGCATTTATTGGTGAGAGGAAAATTTAAGGTGGGTGAAGGGAAAATGTCCACATAATTGGAGCAAGCCTCAGAAAGAATAGGGTTCCCCACATGGCAGAACTTAGGCTCTCCTCTCAGAGAATATCAATTCATAGTCATCAAGGAATTGATAGGGCAGTGAATGGTGCCTCTATTTATTCATGGTCGTTCAGCTACAGAGTTCCTAACCAACAGTCTCTATAGACACTCTTCTTCATACAGAATTTATAAAATGAAGAACTCTGTTCATATGAGGCAACTGGACAAATGGCTGAAAGATCACTGCTTTTCTCTTTGGGGTGCTTATTCTTCCTGAGCCAGTCAAATCTAGTTTACAGTGTTGGTAAGTGCTTCATGAAAGTGATGGAAACAAAAGTGCAATCATACAATCACAGACCTACGATACCTCCCACATTTTTACCCTCTCTGATCCAACACACAGTAGGATGATTTCTGTGCCAGAAGAATGAAGCTCATCTATAACTTAGCAAACTGTAATTGCTTATTTCCTTTTCCCTCCTTTCCTTCCCCTAATTCAGCTCAAATGATCATTTCTCAACTAAGTATACGTCAGACATCCTGCTAAATGCTTTTTACAAATATTATCTTATTGCATCCACACAACCACTCTATGAAGATGCTACAATTAACTCTTTTAGAAATTTTCTGAATTGAGTTTAACTTTTACTTTCTCCAAATCTTACTCCTTTCCCAGCCCTCTCTCTCTCTCTCACTCTCTCACACACACACACACACACACACACACGATAAAAAGAATTTTTAAAAAAAGGAAAAGCCATTTTAACAAATAGAAAAGCTAAGTGAAGTAAATTCTCTCAGTGGCCAAGTCTACCAACTCAAAACTTACGCTTGGTATTCCCATCACCTCTTCATCAGAAAGTAGGGTACACTTTTCCTCTCAGCATCTTTACTCTCTGTATGGACTTTGTGAAGACCAGTTTAGACTTGGGAGGCAAATATAGGCTTGATAAAGAAAAACATCTTCATGGTTAAAGCTTTACATAAATATGAGTTTCATTAGGTAGCAATAGAAATCTTCAGTGCTATGATGGAAATGTTCAAAGAAAGTCTGTACCAACAAGAATAAGGAGTTTGAGAGGGTAGAATTCATTTTCGCGATCATCTCTGAACTCTTGGTCATCTGGCTCGAAGGTCCTTCTCCGAGGGCCCCCATTGTACATGATACAGCCTTTTATCATAATTTACAAAGTGTTGTATCTGGTACAGTTGAGGCCCGTGGAGTGAGGCCATAATAGGTATGGATGATTTTTTTGTTATGCTTCTACTACTGAGGCAAATAATGGAAAATCAGAGGAATGTGGTTGTTAAAACCCATAACATCCTGAGATCATGAAGCTGAATAATCTCTTCCATTCAAAAATCCAGGATGGGAAGAGGTTTTTTTTTCAAGTCTTGAAAGTGACCTCAGAGGGTCAGCTACTCCATTCACCTAAATGAAAATCTAATAGGAGGAAAACCTTGAACAAAGTCAGACATAGATGGTTAGTATAAAAATATTCAATTTAGTAGCTGTTAATTAGAAGCAGATTTAAGTTTCATACGGGGGAGGGAGTCCAAATAATAAGAGCTAGCCTAAAATTGGGATTCCCAAGATAGTAATACTTACATCCTCTTCCAATGAGACATCATCAGTCAACAGTCTGGATCCACACAGTTTTGACAGCGTAGAGATCCTTTCCACAAAAGTCCTTCCACTCTTGATTGTTTAGCTACAATACACTTCACCAACACCATCTGTGGACAATGTTTTTCACACAAAATCTACAAAATGAAAAAGGTCTATGAGGTGCTTGAGAAATGGTAGTATTCATTGTCATTCTTCTGAGATACCCAGATGTGTACAACAGTATTGGTGAATGCTGAATGAAGCTGATGAGGAAACCTCAAAAGTCCAGAAAATGAAAAAGGCCTAGGAAATTTCCATCACATTTTTACCTCATCTATTTCATCACACAGTAGGGGTTCTATGATTTCCAATCTCAGAAACAAAAGTCACCTCAGAGACCAACCGATCTTTTCCACCCTGCCTGAAGAATTAAGCTCATCTATAACAATTATCATTTCTCAGCTGTGAGTTGAATTAGAACATAGGAAGAAGGGGAGGGGATTTAAAAGTTATAGATTGCCAATTGTGTGCCAGGCACTCTGTTAAACTCTTTTGACAAATATTATCTCATTTGAGACTCACAACACCTCTGTGAGGTGTAAGGGTGCTATTAAGTAAACTCGATCTAGGAAGAATAGATAAAAGGATCAACTTTCATTATCCCCAGATCCTCCCACTCAATCCTACCCTGTCCCCTTCCACAATGATTTTTAAAAATGGAAAAGAAAGTCATAACAAATGTACAAAGTCAAGTGAAGGAAATCCCCCCCCCCACTAGTCCTGTCCAAAAAGGGATATCGTGTTCATTATGCATGTACCTCTCCATCAGGAAGTGCTGGACATGCCTCTTCATTTATCTTCTGGAATCCTTGTCCTCTTGGTGGATTGCATGGCAGCCAATTTAGGCTTGATGAAAAGAAAACTCTATTGGCACACAGAGCGATGCAGAAGAAGGATAAGCTGTATTAGGTGGCAGTTAACATTCTGTAAGACACCACTGTGGAAAGGATCATGCAAAGTCTGGATCATCAGGGGTTCGAAAGGACAGAATTCCTTGTCCCAACCATCCCTGAACCAGAACTCTTGGCTATCTGGAGAGAGGGTTCTTCTCCAAGGGTCATTATTGTATGTGATATGGCTTTCATCGCAGTATATAAAACATTGTATCTGGTACAATCAAGGCATGTGGAGGGGGCATGGTATTTTTCCTTATGTTCCAACTGTGGAGGCAAATAATGGAAAATTGGAGTAATTTATGCTTTGCATGGCATTGGCCGAAGAGAGATGCATAAAATCCTGGGATTGTGGAGTTGACGGATTTTAGTTGTCCTTAGGCAAGCTCAAGCCCACAAATACGGACATGTATACACATACACACAATGCAACTAATGTTTTTTAAATAAGCTTAATACTTGTGTGTGGTCAAGTGAATCAAGTCCCCTCTTGGATCATGTCCAAAAGTACATGCTTCATTTTGTATTTTATGACCACCATCCCTCCATTAGAATGGGAGGGCATTCTTCACTCATCTTCAATCCACCTCTGCTGTTATTTAAGAGATCCACAGTGAGACTTGTTATTAAGAAATCCTCTTGCCATTCAAAGTTATACAGGAGTTTGATCACCTGCATTAGCTAGCAGTAGGGATTCCCTACCTCTACCTCCATGGAAGACTTCAAGGAAAGTCTGAATCCTAACCTTCTGGGTTTTAGAGGGTAATATTCCTTGTCCCATGCATCTTGAAAATTATCATTGTCTGTGGAGCTATGCTCAAAAAGTTATCAAACTGTGCCTACCCTTTGACCCAGCAGCATTTCTATTGGGCTTATATCCCAAAGAAATCATAAAGAAAGGAAAAGGCCCCACATGTGCAAGAATGTTTGTGGCAGCCCTTTTTGTAGTGGCTAGAAACTGGAAATTGAATAGATGCCCTTCAATTGGAGAATGGCTGAATAAATTATGGTATATGAATATTATGGAATATTATTGTTCTGTAAGAAATGACCAGCAAGATGATTTCAGAGAGGCCTGGAGAGACTTACATGAACTGATGCTGAGTGAAATGAGCAGAACCAGGAGATCATTATACACGGCAACAACAATAATATATGACAATTAATTCTGATGGACATGGCTCTCTTCAACAATGATATGTTTCAAACCACCTCCAATTGTTTACTGAAGAAAGCCATATACAACCAGAGAGAGGGATGCGAAATGTGGACCACAACATAACATACTCATACTCCTTGATTGATGTTTGCTTACATTGTGTTTCCTTTATCTGATATATCGTTTGTGTAGATAAGATTTTTCTTGCACAACAATGATAAGTTTGGAAATATGTATACATATATTCGATTTGCCAATATTTGAACATAATTAACATGTAGTGGATATCCTGCCATCTAGGGAAGGGGTGGGGAAGTTGGGGGGGAAAAATTTGTAACGGAAAGCTATGTAAGGGTTATTGTTGAAGAATTACCCACACATATCCTATGCAAATAAAATAAAATTAAAAAAAAAAAAAGAAAAAGAAAATTATCATTGTCTGGCAAGAAGGTTTTTCACCAAATGCCCCTGTTGTACATGACGTGACTTTTATCATAAATTATAAAATGTGACATCTGTACAACTGGGGCCTATGGAGGACACGGTGGCAGGAGAGATGAGTGCTTCTACTGCAGAGCTGATCTCTTGAAAACTGTAGCAATAATGTGTTTTGGTCAACATCATTTGGAAAACATCCATGGTATCCTGAGATCAACTGAATAATCTCCAATAGTTTATCCTATCCAACCTCACACTCGGGATGGGGAGTAAGTTTAATATTTTGAATCTCAGCATACAGTGACCTGAAAGGTGGCTAAGTATTTAATTCCCCTAAGCAAAGGAGGAAAAAGATCTTGGACAGAACTCAGAAATGGATGGTCAATGTAATGAACTTCGATTCAGTTTATATTGCTGGCATGGAAAATTAACCAAGATAGAGGGGAAATATTCTGTTTCGGACTAGCTGTAATAATTTGGATGAGTCTCTCCAGATGGCAGTACTTAAGTCAGAGTCTGACAGAGTAGAGACCTCTGCAAACTCCTGATGATTTGGGATTTAAAGTCCTTCTGTGCTCTTGGTTCTTTAGATACAAAGGACTTTACCAACATTCTCTATAGACACTTATCTTTTTGTAGAATGGTCATAATGAAAAACTTTGAGTGTTTCAGAGAGAAAACCGGTGGTCTTTTCATTTTTCGTCCAACTGCCTCATATGGCCAGTTTCATCAGCCAGCCTCCTCTTGTGTAAACAAATTTCATCTGCAAAAAGGGTGGGAATCAGCTCTCTTGTTCAATCTGTGTTTGGACAATGACTTCAGAATGCAGCCGTTCCATTCCTCTCAGTGAAGCAGAAGGAAAATCTAATAAAAAGTGCGAAATGTATGGTCAGTTCAATTAAGCATGTATTGGTTAGAAGCAAAATTAAGCAGAATACAGGAAAAACAACCAAACTCAATGGGTTTCTCAAGATGACAATATTGAACTTCTTCCCTTCATTGGCAGTTACCAGAGTATCAATCCACAGCCATCATTGACATGGAGAGATCGGGATCCAACGACGCCTCCATGTTCTCCATGTTCAGTTGCAATTCTTTCCCAGCAGCCTCTATGGACACTGTCCTTCTTTGCAAAGAATTGACAAAATGAAGAACTTTGTCCACATGAGGCGGCTGGAGGAATAGTAAGTAGAAAAATCATTGCTTCTCATTTTGATTTTCTCATTGTTCTTAGCCATGAAACTGGCCACATGGATTTGATGAAAACGATAGAAGGGCAATCATAGCAGCTCCAATTTTTTGCCTAGAGTTTCTGTGTGTTCAAAGTTAAGTGAAAGTGTCCTCAAAAACCAACTAACTCAAGTCCCTGCCTGAAGAATAAAGAACAACACAACTCAGAAATGAATACAATTCAAATCACCAAATACGTCACAATCCCCTTATGTTGCCTGCTACCCCCAGAATACACAAACACAGTAGGATGAGAAAACAAGGAAATAATTGTTGTCTCAAATGTTCATGGTCAAGTGAAGCACAGTGCTTCATTAGTTAGTCCAAAAAAAAATTAATGATGCATTTTCTTTTTTCTCTATATATCACTTGTCAAGATGGGAGGGGAATTCCATTGAAATTCTAAACTTCTCTGTTTATTTAAAGACGGCAAATTAATTCTTTATGTCAGGAAATCTCTTGACATTCAGAGCTATGCACAAGTAAAATTAGCTGCATAGGTGGCAGTAGGAACCCTGACCTCATCTCCATGGAAAATTTCAAAGAAAGTCTGGACCAGAATAAGATCATTTCAGTCTATCCGCTCCTTAACTGAAGGATAAAGCTCATCTACTAACTAACTCAGCAATGTAAGGTCAAATTAATTTGTTTCAATGCAACAAATATATTTCAAAGCATTATCTTTTTCTCTCTCCAAATCTAAACCCCGCTTTGCCACAAATAGTCATACACATTATGGAACAATAACAAAAAAAAAGTGATAACAAATGTGAAGTCATTGGAACCAAATTCCCTTGTTTTCTAGGTAACAAACTTCCCATCTCATTTTGCATTTTCTGCTTAATGGCTTCCTTCATCTTGGATCCACTGGCCAAAATCCAGGTCTCCTCTATGTCAACTAGAAATGGGGGCCACCAAACCAGACTTGGATCCCCGCAGTAGCATATTGACTTAGAAAACCACATTTTAAAAGTTATCTATGTTTCATTGTATTTTTATTTATTTTGTTAAATATATCCATTATATTTTAATCCGGGTTGGGAGGTATTGCAGACTGCATGTGACATCACACTGCTCTCTATATGAATTTAATAGAATCAAATTTAATCCTAAGGTCAGGAAAAGCTTCTTGACATTCAGATCTATACATATAGACAACAAATTGCATTTGGAGTGATTAGAAATCACTCCCTCGCCCACATCTCCTTAAAAATACTCAAGAAAATTCTGGATGGACTATGATCAGGGGTTTTATAGGAAAGAGCTTTTTGTCCCAACCATCTCTGAACTCTTGGTCCTTGGGCTGGCTGGAAGGTACTTCTCCAGCAGCCACTATTGTACAGGATGCAACTAAATTGTAGCTTCTAAGGGTACATTGAGAAAATGGTGGTAGTTGTTTGCCCAAGAAATCCACAGCAGTTTCAAACAAAGGAAAATGGTAGCAATAATGTACTTGATTTAAAAAAACAAAACATACTATCCAGGGGTCACAAAACTGACATATTTTTTCCACTTTCACAACAGGGTTGAGAATTAGCTTAATGTTGTTTAATCTAAGTTTGGAAAGGGACCTCACCTATTCCATTCAATTAAATGACAAGGAAGGAAAATATATAGATCATAACTAAGGCATGGAGTTAAGACATGAAGAATTGGGGGAGGGGGAGCGGTATTCAATTCAGCACTTATTAGAGACAATGTAAGCTTCATGTAGGTGAAATGTCCACATGATTAGAGCTAGCCTAAACAAAAAGGATTTCCTAAGACATCAGTCTGGATCCACCTAGAGAAGTCTGGCAGAGTAGAGATCCTTTTCCACAAAAGTCCTGCCACACCCTTGATTGTTTTAGCTACAAAGCACTTTTACCAACATCCTCTATGGACACTGTTCTTCTTTGTACAGAATCTACAAAATGAAGAATAGTGTCCACAAGAGGCAGCTGGATTGTTGCTTTTCTCTTTGATAAGCTGCTCAATTTTAGTTCGTAGTACTGGGAAATGCTGGAGAAAGTTGGCAAAAACAACAAGAGTCCCGGGAACTCGGGTCTACAAAATCTCCAGGAGTTTTTACCTTATCTGTAAAGTAAAACTGATGACTCTGATTTCTAAACTAAGAGAGAATAGTGACCACAGAAGTCAACCAATCCGACCATACTCTTTTCCTGTAGAATATGAAGTTCATTTGCAACAAAGCTCTGATTTCCAAAAAAATCGAATTCAAAACATATTTCAAAGCAGCAATTTTCCCTCCTGTTTTAGCTCCCCCAAAACACACACAGAGAACATAAAACAAAAAGAAAAAAAGAATTAGATCTTACCAAAAACATAGTAAATAGCCAACGAGAGAATTTTCTTCCAAGAGTACCCTTGTCTTTCATTTTAAATCTATGGCCTCTCTGTCAAGCATTGAATGGTATGCTTCATCTTTCATTCCCTGGAACCCCGGTGCTCTACATGTATTTGCTAGCACAAAATTCAGGCTTAATGTCTGGAAAAACTGTGGTTTCAGTCAAAGCTATCCTTAAGTATAACGAGCTGCATTTGGAGGAAGTAGGGTGTCCTTGGCCCGACATCTCTGGAAGTCTTCAAGGAAAGTCTAGAAGAACAACCATCCAGTTTTTCAGGTTGCTGATCCTTGTCCCAAAGGTCCTTCCCATATTCTCAGGTGTTTGGCTGCCAAGTTCTTCGCCAACAGCCACTATGAACAAGGAGCTCTTCAGGAGAGAATTCACAGAATAGAGCACCTTGTGCAAATGTGGCAGCTGGAAAGGATGGAGGCAGGATAGGGGCTTTTCTGTTAGATCTGCTTATGCTTCTGAAAGACCAATTGTAGTCTGCCAGGAGTAAGTCTGTTGAGAGAGTAAAGGTACAATGGTGGGAAGTCAAACCCTGTTAGGCAAATCAGAGATTTGACCTCATCTAAAGGACCAATCAGCATATCATATGCTTCTATGACATCCAGTAGTCTGACGTGACAGTGACCGATGTATGCTGTCTTAAATAAGGAGGTCTTTTACAGCATAAGTCTAAAATGAATGGTCAATTCAATTCCTATCTACTTTTCTTTTTATAAACTTTAGTTTTGTTAGCCTGCTACTTCATTCCCCCACCCCAGTTTAAAAACAACAAAATAAATAATAGGTCACTCATAAGAAACATACCCTCTGAGTAAATTCCCCAACTGGCCATGCTCCAAAACAAATATCTCATTCTGAATTGTAAGTCTACCAACACTAAGTCGGGAGGTAAAGAGCAGACTTCATATTAGTCCCTTTGAATTTTGTATTTGTGAAAAGCAAATTTGGGCTTGATGTCAAGAAAACCTTCCCAGCATTCAGAGCTATGCAAAAGGATAATAAGCAGAATGAGAAGACAGGCGTATGCCCCTTTTGCTTAAATGAAAGTTTTCAGGGATTATCTGGACAAAGGAGAGTCACAGGTTTTAGAGATTAGTGCAGCACACAGTTGTAAACTTGACTTTCAGGCTAAAAGGTTTACTAAACCACTCTCATGTAAGATGCAATGCTTACCAAAAGCTATAAAAGGCGCCATTTGGTAAAACTGGAACATATGGAAACGCAGGGTATTTCCTTTGCCTTCATTACGCATCAGCTGCAGAGTCCACCGATGGAGACCTGAGACAGAGGTACGTGTTCGAGGATGGCATTGGATGGGGGGTGGGGGGGAAATCTAATACTTGGGAATCTTTAAGTCAAAAGAGCCCTCTGACAGGCAGATTTCTTTTTGAGATTCTACAACAAAAAGCTAAGTCACTTCGGAGGCACCTCTTCCAATTCCCCAAAGGAAGGCAAGTCTAGAACAAAACAAAGATAATAGTCAATGCATCTGTGTTCAATTCCACATTAATTAGCTCAAGGCAAATTTATTTGGGTAGCTTTCCATAAATTCCAACTAAAAAGAATTTTAGTTATTCTAAAGCACAATGGGTTTCCTAAGATAGAAGGGGAGCTCTCCTTATCTCCTTGGAGGTTTTGTAGTAGAATCCTAATGTACAATCATCAGTAGGTTGTTTGGTAACCGGCATTATCCATACAGCCCACCTGCACTTCCCGTTCTTTAGCTGTTATGCTCCCTTATTTGGGGATTTTCCATAAAGTAGAATGCCTTTATCCAACTCGGGGGAAGGAAGAGTGACAGCATCAGGGCCTTTCTGTTGCCTTGTCCTAATTGCCCCTCCAAACTGCTGGTGGTTTGCTGGGAAAGTTTTTTCCCAACAGCCTCTATGGATAAGGCCCTTACTTTGACAGAATCCACAAAATAAAGTGCCTTATCCAACTGGGGCTGCTAGAATAGGTAGTAGCAGGATAAATTCCTATCTGTAGAAACATTCATGGTTTTCATCTACTACTTGTAACCTGAAGTATTAGTGAATGCTGGATGAAGTTGATTGAAAGAGAACAGTATTATCTTGTGGGACTGAAAGACAGAAGCAAAATCATATGACCTCCAACTTATAATATTCCTAAGAGCTTTTACCTGATCTAGTCTTCTACTCCATGTAATATATCTTTCTATGATTTCCAATCTCAAATGTAAAAGTATGACCTCATAAATCAATCCAATCCATCCTCAATGTGAAGAAGAAAGCTCATCTGCAACAAAGAAAAGGAAAAAAAATGGTCAGATGAATCCAATTAAATTCAACAAATATTTTTATATGCATTTATCTTCTTTCTCATAACCTGTACCTCACTGCACAATACTGCCAGAAGAAAAAGGAAAATCCTAATGTCAGATATCCTTAGAAAAATAAAACAACTGACCTCAGTGACTATGGGCTCATCACGCATCAATTTCAAAGAGAGTAGGGGACTTCATTTTCATCTTCTTGGAATCTCCAAGTATTGATGAGAGGCAAATTTAAATGAGTCTGGACCATCAATCAGCAGGGGTTTTGTACAGTCGGAATCTCTTTTTGTTCCTTTATGGAGTTGAGAGTTTGGTTGCCAAGTTCTTTGGTAGCATCCTCCATCATACAAGTTGACCTTTGATCAGACTCCCCAAAATAGAGTGTCCAAATGGGGCAGCTAACAGGAACAGTGAGGGAAAAGGTGCTTTTCTGGTGGTGATGTTCATACTTGAGAGAAAGCAGTTGTAGCCTATTGTAATGGTTGCGTGCCAGAGGAAACAGCTGAGATGTCTATTCATTAGAGTCCTAATAGTATTTCCATACTCTTTGTTGTTTACCTACAAAGCACTTTGCTTATGGCTTCTCATAAACCTTAACCTTCTTTGTCCAGAATCTACAAATTGCAGAATATTGTCCTAAAGGATCATTGTCTTACAGAGAATTTATAAAATGAAGCACCTTGTCCAACTTGACTGGGAAGGAAGGCCCCCCAAAAGAGCTGATTTTCTCTTTCATGTAGTCATCTTTCCGAATGACGAATACCAGCCTGTAATGCAGGAGGAAGTTGGGTTGGAAAAGCATTAAGTGTAATCATGGGACTAAAAGCATGTTACAGACATCACAGAGACCTTAGCTCAACTAATGAACCAATCAGTATAGCCGAAGCTCCTATTTTTTCCCTTCTCATAGATGACAATAGCCTAAGAGTTCAAATAATCCATCTCCTTGCTGAAAAAAGTCAGATCTTTTACAACATAGGTCAGAAATAAATGCTCATTTCAATTCAATTTGGCATGATTATTACAAGAATTTATTTTCTCATCTTCTCAATTCTTCCCCCTCCCACATTGCAAAACAAGAACAAAAAGTAAAAATGAATCAATCCTTTATAATATGAAGAAAAGGCCGCTTATTGATCAAGCCCCAAAACTTCATTCTGAAATGTAACCTCATCAGCTTTTGAGTTGGGAAGAAAATGGTAAAATTCATCTTTGGTCTCCCAAAATACATAGGAGAGATACACGGAAGCTTTATGGCACGGATACTGATGTCTCTCGACATTCGAGGCTTGCTTAAGACAGTAGGGTCTCCTCCCCAACTTCTATGGAAGAATACAAGCAATGTCAGGACAAAGAATCAAGCAAGGGTTTCAGAATATGGTTAATGTTTCTTATCTCCACCACCTCTTATTCTTGGCTACTGAGCTGCAAGAGGTTTCTCCAAAAGCCTCTAGTGTACAAGATACAACGTTTCATAAAATCTAGAAAATGAAGCATCTGGTACAACTGGGGCATATTGGAGGGCATGATGGCAGAATACGTGGTTTGTCTTACTTATACTCCTAATTAAGAGCCCATCAATTGAAACCAATAGCAGAAGCATGTATTAGACAGAATTGATTCAAAAGAATAATAATATCATAAAATAATATGGCAGTGGATCACATCCAACCACGAACCCAGAATGGGGGAAACCTTTTTGTAAAACCTCAGAAAAAAAATAACTTCAGAGGCAACTCTTTGATTCTCCTAAAGAACAAGGAATCAAGTCAAGAACATAGGAGCGAAGAACTATATGGTGAATGCTGTTAAGTTCAATTCCACACTGATTGATGAGAGGCAGATTTCAGTTGGAATAGGTGGAAAGATGTCCAAATAATGAGAGCTATTCTAAAGCAGAATGAGATTCCTACAAAGACAGTACTGCTCTCTTCACATCCTTAAAGATCTTCCAGCAGTGTCTGGATGCACAATTATCAGCTCCACAACTACCCTTGACCCAACAGGGACATCTATATTTCTGATTATTTGGCTGGAAAATTCTTGCCAACAATCGCTATGTTTAAGTCCTTATTTTGGCAGAATCCACAAAGCAGACTGCCTTATCCAGCTGGAATGGCTGGAAGGAATGGTGGCAGCATTTGGACCTTTCTGTGACCTTGTCCCAACAGTCCCTCCATACTTCCTGCTGTTTGGCTTGAAACTTCCTTGCCAATAGCCTGTAGAACAAGGTCCTTATTCTGGCAAAATACACAAAATAAGAATGGTTTATCCAACTTGAGCTAGTGGAAGAGACGGTGGTGGGAGAGTGGCCTTTCTGGTAGATATGCACACACATCTCTGCAAACCAACTGTTCCCTGGAATACTGGGCAAGTGCTGGATGAAGTTGATTAAAAGAACAAAAGTACAATTATGGGATCTCTAGGCCTGGAAGACTCCTCAGTTTCCATCTGATCCAATCCACCATTCAGTACAAAGAAGGTCATCTTCACATTTGAGATTGGAAATCACAGACTCCTAAGTTCATCCATCTACCCATCCATTCCTGGTGTTAAGAAGGTAGATCATCTGCAATAAAGAACAGAAATGATTGGCCCATTGAATTTAATTAAGTTGAGATGAACAAAAAATTTTTAACTAATTTTTTTCCTCTCTCAGTTCCCACACCACATTTTATTAAATTGCCAAAAGAGAAAATAAAATCTTAGTACCAAATCAGCATGGCCAACAATCAAAAGGGGTTTCTATAGGGTAGTAATCCTTAAGCCAACAGGCCCTCCATGTTCTTGGTTGTTTGGCAGCTAAATTCTTTATCAACAACCTCTATTATTCAAGATATCCTTTGGGCAAAATCCATAAAATGGAGCCTGTTGTCCACATGCAGAGGATGGAAGGAAGTAATGGAGGCTGGATAGGGGCTTTTCTGTTTGTGATACTCATATTTCTGAACCAACCAGGTCTGATCTGTACTAGTGATGAGTACTGAAGGACACTAATCAGAAGGTTAGTTGGTTAGCAAATGGTGTCTCAACTCTGCCTCGCTAATCTTGGTTGTTTAGCTACAGTTCACATTACCAACAACCTCTATGGACCAAATGTTTCTTTGCACAAAATTTTACAGATTGAAGAACATTGTCCATATGAGGCAGAAAAGTGAACATAACAAGGAAAAAACTGAGGGTCCCTCTACCATTCCTCCGGCTGAGTCACCCGATTGTAGCTTGTGGGACTGGAGAGCGTTAAATAAAGTTGGAAGAAACAAGGAGAGTTCAATTCTAGGAAGTTGGGTCCAAGACTTCCATTTTTATCTAATACACTGCACAGTACAGCTACTGAGGCTATGATTTCCTGTCTTAGGAAGGTGACCACAGAGGAAAAACAATGTACCTCATTACTTGAAAAATGAAGCTCATCTACAACTTAGCTCAGAAATGGTCATTGGAATCCAATTCAACATGTTTAAATTTACTTTTCTTTCTCTTCATGACAGGGGAAGCAGAAAGAAGGAAAAGGAAAAAGAAAACCATCACATCAAAAAAAGTAAGAAAAAAACCACCACATCAAGAAATGAAACAAGAACCCTTATTGTCCATGGCCAAAAGTCCCCCCTCACCTTGTATTTTAAATTCATCACCTTTTCTATTAAAAGGTGATTAGCTCACTTCCTCTTTTGTCCTCCAGAAGCCACATACTTCACCAATACCTGATACTAGTGAATTTACTCTGGAAAATTGTGATAACAACCCAAGCTGGCCATAAGCATAATAAGTTCTATTAGGAGAAAGGATGCTTTTTCTACCTTGACATCCATGGAAATCTTCAAGGAAACTTTCTAGGGCCATGATTCAAGATTTCCCAGGGCAGCAATATTGTCCCAAAGGTTGTTCCAGACAGGCAGGCGTTGGTCTTCGCCAGTATTTGCCAACAACCCCTATGGACAAGAAGCTCGTTTTGATCTTATGTACAAAAGAGAGCATTTTGTCCATAAGAGGCAGATGCAATGGATGGAGAAAGGCTAGGTGCTTTTTTGTTTTATGTGCTCAGACTTCTGAAAGATGAATTGTAGCCTGTAAGAAGAAAAGTACAATCATAGGTAATCGTACCTGTTACACCTCTCAGAGGCTCATCTAATGCACCAGTCAGTGTACCTGCTGCTTTTATGATTGGAAATCTCAGTGATGACAAAGAGTTCAGTTAATTCATACCTAGACCTGAAAACAGAAGTTCTTTTACAATATAGGTTGGAAATGAAGTCAGTTCAGTACAGTTCTATGATTATTTATACAAGGATTTATTTTCTCCACTTTTCATTTAATATGCCTTGCCCATTTCAAAGCAGTAAAAAAAAAAGGAAAGTATACATTGGAATAAAATAAATTCTCTCATTGGCAATCAGCCAAAACATAACCTCATTCAGAATTATAAGACCATCTTAAGCTTGTTGAGAGGAAAACCTCTTGATAATCTGAACTATTTATAAGTATGATCTGCAGGAAGAAGTAATATGGACCCACATACACAGGTCTATATACTTTGTTGGAAGGGTTCAAGGAAAATCTGGACAACCAATCATCATGAGTTTCATTGAAATGTTCATGTTCCTTAAAGCAATCGGCATAAAATACAGCCACTATTGTAAAAGATGTGATCAGAGAAAACCCTTTCTAGTCTAATAGCCAAGAATTCACTCTATAAAATACAGCATGTGGTACAACTGGCATGAAGGACATGGTGGCAGGATAAAGTGTTTTATTTATTGTTTTTATTTTACTTAAAATAAGATTTACTTGTGCTTCTGATTAAGAAGCTACCAACTGAAACCAGTAATAAATTTATGTACGTAAAAATGTTAAAAAAAAATCATCTTCATAATATCCAGGGATCTCAGAGCTGAAAGATCTTAATTTAAGGCTAGATAGAACCCACTATCAAAGTATGGGACAAACCATTGTTGTAGAGTCTCAGAAATGAAAGTAATTCATGTAACCCGATTTTTTTTTAATTAAAAAAATTTTTTTAAACTTCCATTTCAGGATCTTCCCCAAGAGGAGAACAAGGACACCAGGGCAGAGCATAGCATAGGAATGAATGGTGAATAAAATTCAGTTGCACACAGACTGGCAAGAGTCAAATCTAAGTTGGAATGTGTTGAAGATGTGCAGAATGGCCTTCCTAAGATGGCAGTAATGCCCACCTTACCTGATTACAAGTTTATAACAGTACAAGTTTATAACAGTGCAGCCACATCTTGCTTAATACTTTCAATAAAGAACTTTTCTTTGGCAGCTATCCTTCCTATAATTTGGTTTAAGAAGTTCTTTGAGATAAGAAATGGTCCTTATTTTGGCAGAATCCACAAAATAGAGTTCCTTATTCAACTGGAATTCTTAGAGGGACAGTGGCCTTTCTGTTAGATACATAACATCCCTGCTAAGTAATTGTACCCCAAAGTACTGGTTAAAAAGTTGGTTGAAAGAACAAAAGTCGAATCATGGGATCTCAGGCCTGGAAGATCCCCCAGAGTTTTTACCTGATCCAATTTGCTCATCAAAACAGCACAATATGCCCTGATTTCCAGCCTATGCTATCACTGGCCATGGACAGAAATGCAACTTTCATTCTGCATTTTAAATCTGTCACTATTCTGTCCCAAAGAGAGGAGAAGGCTTTGCTACTCTGGAATCATGATCTTCTCTATGTATTCATGAGAAGCACATTGATTCAGTCCCCTAAAAACCCTCCTAATGACTGACTACTGAATCAATATTGGTACAGAACTTTACAAACAACCTAGTATAGAGGTTCATCCAACGACAGAATGCACAAAAGGAAGTGGCTGCAAGGGATGGAGGCAAGATAAGGACTATCTTTTTAGTATGCTCATACTCTTGGGACCAACCAATTCTAAACTCTTCTATTCTGGTGAATGCTCAAGGAAGCAGAATCTCATTGGAAACTCACCAATGGGTCAGTAGATTAGTAAAACCGTGTCCCAATTATACTTCCAGCCTCATGGTTGTTCAGCTGCAGAGCACTTTACCAACAGCCTCTATGGACCAAATTCTTCTTTGTTCATAATCTACAAATTGAAGAATGTGGTCCACAGGAGGTGGTTGGAGGACTTAGATCATTACTTTTCTGTTGGATATTCTCATTCTTCTCTATCACCCATGTGTAACTTGCCTTCCTGGAGAGGGCTAGATGAATCTGGTGAAGACAACAAAAACAAAATCAGGAATACTCAAGCCTACTAGATCTCTAAAGAATTTTTCCTAAATCTAAACTCAAAAATGAAAGTGATCAACAATAAAACAAACACCTGACTGAAGAAGGCAGTTCATCCACAACATCTCAAAAGTATAGCTGAATTCAATTTAATTCAAATATATTTAAAGGCATTAACGTTCTGTACAACTCATTTTCTCTCTCTCAACAAAAACAAAGAAAAAAGCATTATATCCAGTGATCCAAGTCTCTTCCATAATAATGTTGTACAATGGATAGCTAGTTCTGCATTTTAAGTTTACCACATCTCTGTCAAAAATTGTGTTGAACTTTCTCTTTGGTCCCCTAGAATCCTGGTGCTTCACCAGTACTTGGTATCAGGAAATTTAGCCTTGATATCTGGAAAACTGAGCTACCCCTAAAAGTGATTCAGAGGCACAGTGAGCCATATTAAGAAGTATTATTCTGGAAGTCTCCAAGGAAAATCTGGAGAAACTATTATCTAGGGTTTCATGGGGTAGTGATCTTAATTGAGGGTTCAGAGAGACCACCAGACATTTCACTGCAAAGGTCTTTGACCAGATTCCCAGATTCTGTAGAAGTTACCCTTCTGTAGAGAGTCCAGAAAGTAGAATACCTTGTCCAAATGAGGTGACTGGAAGGGCTGGAGTGAAGATAGGGGCTTGTCTGTTTTGACACTCACATACCTGACTGAGCAGTATTGCACTGGAGGAAGTCAATAGAATGAGTAATAAGAAGAAGAAGAATCCTTAGACTTCTTAGAGATTTTACCTCATCTAATGTACCAATCAAATATGGATTCCAGTGACCCCAAAATTCTTCTAGCCAAAAAAAGGGTTTTTATAACATAGATCAGAAATGAATCATTAATTTTATTTAATTCAATTCTGCAAGGTATTCCACCAGTATTTACTTCAAGTTCCTCTGTCAATCTCCTCCCCTCCCCCATATTTAAATATAAAAAGAAAAAAATCCCATGTAAAAAAAATGCACAATTGAAGGCATTTCCCTTATTGAATATGTGCCAAAAATGTATATCTTATTCTGAATTGTAAGCCCACATGCTCTTAGCAGATACCCAAAAATTTTACCCCAGTCCAAATCTTTGTGACAGGAAAATCTATGCTTGATCTGAGGAATATCCATTTGACATGCAAGGCTATCTATAAGAATACGCTATATGGAGAGTGTGTATAAGGACCCCCCACCCTACAAATACACCCTCTGGGGGTGGGTTGAAATAAAGACACTTCATCACTGGGTGTTTCAACAGATAGTTGTATTTCATGGGCCTACCATGTTAGAACACCTGGATATCCAGCTGGAAGAGGTTTTTCTCCAACAGCCACTGTTGCACAAGACGCAACGTTTCATACAGTCTAGAAAATGGAGCGTCTGGTACAACAGGGGCACATGGAGGACATGGTGATAGGACACATGGTTTGCCTTAGTTCTGCTCCTACTGCAGAAGCAAATAAATTTGATAGGAGTGGAAAATGTTAGATGGCATAGATTGAAAAGAAAATAAACAACATAATACCCCAGGATGATAAGCTGAAAGATATATCTTACAGCAGATCATAGCCAACCTCAAACACAATATGGGAAATACCATTTTGTTGTATAACATCAAAAAGGAAAGAAACTTCAAATCTGAACTCTTGTAATATCCCTTAAGAACAAGAAGGTAAAACTAGAACATAGTATAGAAATACATGGTGAATATAACTACATTCAATTCCATATGCATTAGCTAGAAGCAAATTTAAATGGGAATTTATGAAAAGATGTCTAAATAAGGAGAGATTCTAAAACAGAGATGGCGATAATCTCTTCCTTACCTCCATGATGGTCTTTCCAAAAAGATCTGGATGCACAGTCATGACCAAGTGTTCTTTGTTAGCAATCCTTGTCCCAGCAGTTCCTTCAGATGTCTATTTGTTGGGCTATAGAGTTCATTCTCAATAGCCTCCAAGGATAAGGTAATTTATTTTGATAGAATTCACAAAATAGAGTGCCTTATCCGAGTGAGGCGACTGGAAGGAATGGTGACAGCATTGTGACCTATCTCTTGCCTCAATCCAAAAGTCTTCTTTTCCAACAGCCTCTCAAGGACAAGGCATTTATTTTGGTAGAATCCACAAAATAGAGTGCCTTATCCGAGTAAGTCTGATGGAAGGGATAGTCACAGGAGAGCTGACTTTCTTTCTTAGACTTTGCTTGTACCAGGGTATCAGAGGAAGTTGATTGAAGAAGCAAAAGAATTCTGTGATCTCTAGCTTGTACTTTACAGACTGGATCAGGAAAATGCTCTGAGATTTCTTATAACACTTTCACATTTGAGATTGGAAATAATAAAATGACCCTACGTGTCAATCCAGCCATTCCTGATATGGAGAATGAAGAATCTAAAAAAAAATATCAGAAATGTCAAATTGAAATGTGATTAAAAGCATTTAAAAGGACTTCTATTGAATTTATTTTATACTCTCACTGCCCACACCCCAGTGAACAAAATTGCCCAAAGTAAAAAATTAAATCCTAATGTCAAATATACATGTTATATATATATATATATGTATATATATATATATATATACACATATACATATATATATACATATATATTATATATATAATCCAAGGAAGGCTATGATCTCATTGGCCATGTACAGAAATACAAATCTCATTCTGCATTTTAAACCCATCTTCTTTCTGTTCTGAGGTGAGTAGGGGGCTACCTCTATGGTCTCCTGAAGTCAAGATAATTTTTATGAATTTGTGAGACAAACTTAAGGGGGGATGGGGGTCCATTGCTGATCAACAATCATTGGGAGGTTTTTTTAGGGGAGAGATCCTTCATCCTACTTTTGCACAAGACGTTGGGCAGAATGTACAAAAAGGAGCTCATTGTCCAAATCAGGTGACTGGAAAGGATGGAGGCAGGATAGGGGCTTTTTTTTGTGATGGGGCCAACCATTTACAGTCTGTAGTGCTGTTAAATGTTGGCAGAAGCAGAACCAGGATGGACACATCTATTCTGAACACAGAAGAATATAGTCAATAAGAGATTGTCGGTTAAGTGTCATGAGTTTTGAGGCAGATTGAAGAGCATGAGACAGTTGGAAGAAGAATGAGGAGTTAGGATTAGATTGTTACCTTTCTGCTGGATATGCTCATCTTTCTGAGCCACCCATTTGTAGCTTTGTTGCCCTAAAGAAGTCTAGATGAAGCCAGTGAAGACAACAAAAGCATCAT
Source organism: Myrmecobius fasciatus (assembly GCA_023553655.1). NCBI lineage: Eukaryota > Metazoa > Chordata > Mammalia > Dasyuromorphia > Myrmecobiidae > Myrmecobius > Myrmecobius fasciatus. Next base: position 89,890 of record JAJPUD010003584.1, read on the forward strand.
CAGAGGAACTCAAGCATATGAATGAGGTCTCCAAGTTCATTTATTTCAGATTAATAGATCTATGATTTTTTTGAGGTCCCTCCCCCCTGTCCAAACAAGCTCACTTATAACATAAAGCAGAAATATTGAACTGAAATCAATTCAGCAAATATGTTTAAAAGCATTACCTCCCCCACCCCATGTGTGTGTGTCTGACTCCTCTCTTTTTTCTCTGCTCTCTCCTTTCTCTTTTTCCTTTTTCCTCTCTCTGTCTCTTCTTTCCTTTCTCCGCTCTCTGTGTTTCTGACTGACTCTTCTCTCTCTTCCTTCCTTTTTTTCTTTCTCCTCTCTGTCTCTCCTCTCTGGGTCTATAACTGTCTTTTTTCTCTCCCCCTCTGTGTGTGTGTGTGTGTGTGTGTGTGTGTGTGTGTGTGTGTGTGTGAGAGAGAGAGAGAGACAGAGAGAGAGAGAGAGAGAGAGAGAGAGAGAGAGAGAAACAAAATGAATAAAGGGACAGGAAGACACACACCTCCACCACCAACCAAAAAAAAAAGAAAGTTAAAATTATATCAAATGTAGCAACACTTCCCATTGGCCATGTTCCAAAATGCCCATCTCCTGTCAGGCAGTAAGAAGTGTGTTTCTCTTTGGGTCCCCTGGAATCCTCTATTAGTTTCCCCGACATTAAGCCATGTTTGCTGTTAACTGTGCTATCTAACTAAGCTATAGTTTAAGCATAATTAGCTGACAGATGAGGATATAAGATTCTGCAACCCTAAAAACCTCAAAGCCTTCAAGGAAAAATCGATAAGAATTGGTAGCTGGAATTTTTCTATGGAGCAATCCTTATCCAAGAGGTCCCTTCATATCCTCTGGTGTATTACTACAAAGGTAATTGCCGGCAGCCCATATGGACAAGATGCCCTTTTGGAGAAAGCCCACAAAATAGAGCACCCTTGACAGGATAGGGACTTTTGTGTATAATAACCTCATACTCGGCAATAAGCACTTGGAATTGGTAACCCTGGAGGAAGTTGCTTGGAAGAGTCTAGTAAGTATAATCAGGAGAAGTCAGGCTCCTTAGACTTCAGATATTTCCTCTCATCTAATGCACCAATCATGTAAGGGATACTAAGAGAATAACCTCAAAGTTCAACTAATCTATTCCCCTAATTAAAAAGAAAAGTCTTTTACAACATGTCAGAAATGAATTGCTTTTTCAATTCAAACCAGTTCTTCCCGTATTTTTACAGGTATTTATTTTCTCTAGTTCCCATTTCCTTCCTCTCCACCTCATCCCTACCCCACATTTGGAGACCAGAGAAATAGATGCCAGTCAAATGCAGTAGTAAATACCCTTATTAGATCTAACCGTAAACATTTATCTCATTCTAGAATGTAAGTCCATAAGCTCAAGAGGTTAGAGGTCAATAGTGTATTTTATCTTTGATCCTCTGGAATTTTGGTTCTCCCCAAGTAATTGTGAGAGGCAAATTAAGGCTTGATTTGAGAAAGCCCCTCTTGACCTCCTGAGCTATGTGTGCTCAAGTATAATAGGCTACATAATGACTGACATGGGACCACACACACACACACACACACACACCCCTCAATGGAAGTGTTCAAGGGAAGTCTGGGCAAAGTAATCATTAGGGCTTTCAAGGGGCAGATACTACTTCTTGGCCCCAGCATCTCTGATCTCTTGGGTATCAGGTTGGAAGAGTTTTCTCCAGTAGCCACTGTTATACGAGATGCAACGTTTCATAAAATCTAGAAAATGGAGCATCTGGTACAACTGGGGCACATGGAATGCATGGTGGCAGGATACACGATTTGTCTTTCTTATGGCCCTGATTCAGAGCCGACCATTTGAATATGTTTGCAGAGATAGGTTGTGGCATTGGCTGAAAACAAAAATAAAAATGGACAATAAAAATGACAATGGACCATCTCCAACCTCAATCCCAATGTGAAAGAAATAGAAATATGATGAATGCAGTCATGTTCTCTTCCACATAGACTGGTAAGAGACAAATTTAAGTTAGAATGGATACCAAAACGTACAAATAAAGACATTTATTTAAATCCTAATATGGCAATAGTACCCCCCTCTTACCTCTTTGATGGTCTTCCAGCAGAATCATCAAGGGTGGGTGGGGTTCTCATTAATAGCCATCTTTGTCCCAACAGTGCCTTTGAAAGTCCAGCCGTTTGCATAGAAGTTCTTTCCCAACAGCCCCCTAGGATAAGGTGTCTATTTTGCCAATAATCAGAAAGTAGAATGCCTTATCAGAGGGGGGCTACTAGGCAGAATAGTTGACTTGCAGCTTCCTTGTTCCAATGGTGCCTCCATACTGGTGATGGTTTTCCTGGAAAATTCTTTCCCAACAGCCTCTATGGATATATGGAAAATCCACAAAACAGAGTGTCTTATGCAATTGGGACTTCTGGAAGAGATGGAGGTAGGACATGGGCTTTTCTATTTGTGATACTCATTACTTCTGAGACCAAACATTTTTTAACCCATAAGGTATAAGGTAGAGAGTGCTTGAAGAAGACCCTGGATGGACTCTCATCAGGGGGTTAAGCTAGCAAACCGTCTCCTAAGAGTTCTTCCAGTGCTCGTGATTGTTTAACTGCAAAGCACTTCACCAACAGCCTCTATGGACCAAATTCTTCTATGTTTGCAATTTACATATTGAAGAACATAGTCCAGATGAGGCAGATGGAGGCAGGGTAGAAGGAATTCACGTTAGAAGAATGACCATATACAAAAGCACTCTGAGCCATCCATGTGGAACCTGACCTTCTACAGAGGGTGAGAAGAAGTTGCTGAAATTAAAAGCATTATCGGGAAAAGTCAGTCCTAGGAGAATTCTGACATTATTTCCCTCATCTGATTTAACAGACTCTGGTAGGTCAACAAATCTCCCAAATCAGAGAAGAAAGTGACCGCAGAGATAAAACAATCCTCCCCTCTACCTCAAGAACCAAGCTCATTTATGACATAGAGCTGAAATGTTCAAGTCAGATCAATTCAATAAACTTGTGTAACTCATTAAGTATTAATCACTCTCCAACCTATACACAAATACACACATACACAGTAGAAATCTACACCCCACAAAAAGGAAAATGAAACCATCCTATCAAATGTACCGAGTCCCATGAAGCAACACTTCCCATTGGCCACATCCCAAAATGCCCATCTCCTGTCAGTGGCATGTTTCTTCTTTGGACACCTGGGGTCCTTGTGCTTTCCCACTAGTAGCACCAAATTGGGCATAATGTCAGGGGAAACTGTGCCGTTAATCCAAGCTATCCATAAGAATGATGATGTGAAGGAAGAGAAAGGAGAATTCCCCATCTCAGATTTTCCTTGTAGACGTTCAGAGATTTCTAAGAGGAATTGTTAGGTTGGGTTTTCTATGGGGCAGTACTCATCCTGAAGTTCTCTCCATACTGTGGCTATTTCACTACAAGGTCTTTGCCAAAAACCAGTGTGGACAAAGGGTTGTTTGGGGGAAAATCCACAAAATGAACCATCTTATCTATCCAGAAGGGGTGGCTGGAAAAGATGGAAGCAGCATAGGGACTTTTGCATATGATATACTCCTTAATGAGCTGTGGAAGTCTGTAGCACTGGAGGCAGTTGCTTGAAAGAGCATAAATACAGGCATGGGAAGTGTGCTATTTAAATAATAACCTGAAAATACAACAAAGCCATTTCCCTGACCAAAAAACAAACAAAGGTCATTCATAAGATCGGTCAAAAGCAAATTGCTAATCAAATTAATTTCGATTCATTATTCAGTTCATGTATTTTTATAAGAATTTTCCCTAGTTCCCACGTCAGTCTTCTCCCACCTCATTCCACATCTGAAAACAAAAAATTAGAAATAAGTCTTTTGACAAATTTACAGTTGAATCAAGTAAATTCCTTCATTAAATCCAACCATAAGCATGCATCTCATTCTGAATTGCGACCCTATCAGCTCTTGGACAGGAGGTCAAGAGTGTACTTCATATTTCATCTTCCCCATGTATTTGTGAGAGGTAAAATTAGGCTTGTTGTGAGGAGAACACTCTTGACAGGCTGAACTATGCTGGTACTTGAGGAGTGAATAGGGACCACCCACACCTCAATGGCAGTGTTCAAGGAAAGTCTGGACAAATCTTCTCCTAGGGAAAGTTTCAGAGAATAATTAGTGTTTCTTGGCCCCATCATCTCTGAGCTCATGACCACTGGGCTGAAATCCTTTTCTCCAACAGCCACTGTTGCACAAGACGCAACGTTTCATAAAATCTAGAAAATGGAGCATCTGGTACAACTGGGGCACATGGAGGGCCACAGTGGAAGGATAAGTGGTTTGTCTTATGATCTTTATTCAGAGCCAACCAGTTGAACTTGTTTCAAGAGGCGTGTGTTGGATAGCATCCGCTGAATGGATCACAGCATAATTCCAAGGGATCACAGAGTTACAAAATGTCTCTGACAGTTGATATCCAACCTCAAACCCTGTACAGGAGAAACCTTTTTTGTTGTATATTCTCAGAAAGGAAAGTAATTACTGAGGTCAACTCCTCCATTCCCCTCCAAGAAACAAAGAAACAAGTCTAAAACATAGTTTATAAACCAATAGTAAATGGAATTATGTTTCATTCCAAATAGATTGAAAGTTTAAGTTAGAAAACTTTGTTTTACCATAACTGTTTATTTGTACATCTTTGTATCTAGTCTAAGATGGCAGTATTATTTTTCTTACCTCTTTGATGGTCTTCCAGCAGAAGCCTCTGGGGGCTTTCTTCCATGGCCATCTTTGTCCCAACAGTGGTTTTGTACTTGTAGCTCTTTGACTGGAAGTTTCCCCCAACAGCCTTTAAGGAAAAGGTGTTTATTTTGGCAACATTCACAAAATAGAGGGCCTTATCCAAATGGGACCTCTAGGCAGGATAGTTGCCTTGACCCAACAGTGTCACCATAATGGTGATGGTTTGGCTAGAACGTTCTTCCCAACAGCCCTCAAGGAAAAAGTGTTTATTTTGGCAAAATCCACAAAATAGAATACCTTATCCAAGCGGCTCTGCTAGGCAGGCTGGTTGACCTTCTGGAGCCTTCTCCCAGTGGTGCCTCCATATTATTGATGGTTTGGCTCGAACGTTCTCTCTCAGCAGCCTCCAAGGATAAGGTAATTTATTCTGGCAAAATCCACAAAATAAGAGTACCTTATCCAAGCGAGGCTCCTGAGCAGGCTGGTTGACTTTCTCTAGCCTTCTCCCAGTGGTGCCTCCATATTGTTGTTGGTTTGGCTGGGAAGTTCTTTCTCAGCAGCCTCCAAGGATAAGGTAAATTATTTTGGCAAAATTCACAAAATAAGAATGCCTTATCCAAGCGAGGCTGCTGAGCAGGCTAGTTGACTTTCTGTAGCCTTCTCCCAGTGGTACCTCCATACTGTTGGTGATTTGGCTGGGAAGTTCTTTCCCAACAGCCTCCAAGGATAAGGTAAATTATTCTGGCAAAATACACAAAATAGAGTGCCTTATCCAAGCAAGGTTGCCGTGTAGGCTAGCTGACTTTCTCTAGCCTTCTCCCAGTGGTGCCTCCATATTGTTGATGGTTTGGCTCACACGCTCTCTCTCAGCAGCCTCCAAGGATAAGATAATTTATTTTGGCAAAATCCACAAAATAAAAGAGTGCCTTACCCAAGCGAGGCTGCTGAGAAGGCTGCTTGACTTTCTGTAGCCTTGACCAATGATGTCTCCATACTGTTAGTGATTCAACTGGGAAGTTCATTCCCAACAGTCTCCAAGGATAAGGTAAATTATTCTGGTAAAATACACAAAATAGAGTGCCTTATCCAAGCAAAGCTGCTGGGCAGGCTAGCTGACTTTTTCTAGCCTTGACTAATGATGCCTTCAAACTGTTGATGGTGTGGCTGGCACGCTCTTTATCGGCAGCCTCCAAGGATAAGGTAAATTATTTTGGCAAAATACACAAAATAAGAATGCCTTATCCAAGCAAGGCTGCTGAGCAGGCTAATGGACTTTCTGTAGCCTTCTCCCAGTGGTGCCTCCATATTGTTGGTGATTCAGCTGGGGAGTTTTCCCCCAACAGTCTCCAAGGATAAGGTAAATTATTCTGACAAAATATACAAAATAAGAATGCCTTATCCAAGCAAGGTTGCTGGGCAGGCTAACTGATTTTCTCTAGCCTTGACTAATAATGCCTCCATACTGTTGATGGCAAGTTCTTTCTCAACAACCTCCAAGGATAAGGTAATTTATTTTGGCAAAATCCACCAAATAAGAATGCCTTACCCAAGTGGGGCAGCTGAGAAGGCCAATTGACTTTCTGTAGCCTTCTCCCAGTGGTGTCTCCATACTGTTGGTGGTTTGGCTGGGAAGTTCTTTCTCAATAGCCTCCAAGGATAAGGTAATTTATTTTGGCAAAATCCACAAAATAAGAGTGCCTTACCCAAGTGAGGCTGTTGAGCAGGCTAATTGACTTTCTGTAGCCTTTTCCCAGCGGTGCCTCCATATTGTTGTTGGTTGAGCCGGGAAGTATTTTCCCCAATGGCCTCCAAGGGTAAGGTAAATTATTCTGGCAAAACCCACAAAAGAGTGAGTGCATTTTCTGAGTGAGCCTACTGGAAAGCAGAAGAGCTAACTTTCTTTTAGATTCACACTATTACATTACTCTGCTAAGTATTTGTATGTAAAAGCACTGGTGAGTTATTGATAAAGTTGCCTGAAATTAAAGTAAAATAATATGATCTCCAACTTTTAAGATTCCTCAAAGCTTTAATTTAATTAAATGTTACCCAATAGGTACTTTTAAATGTTTTTAAGAAGTTCAATCTCAATCTTGCATGAACTGATGCTAAGTGGAGTAGAACCAAGAGAACATTGTACACAGCAACAAGACTATGTGATGATCAATTGTGATGGACTTGTCCCTTTTTTAAAATAATAGCTTTTTATTTTCAATATGCATGCCTTAAGGTAGCAAGTAATTCAATATAGGTTAAACATGTGCATTTCTTCTGTACATATTTCCACAATTATCATGCTGTGTAAGAAAAATAAGATCAGAAAGGGGGAAAAAATGAGAAAGGAAAAAAAAGCAAGCAAACAACAAAAAAAGGTAAAAATAATGTTGTGATCCACATTCAGTCCCCAAATCTATGGACTTGGCTCTTTTCAACAATGAGGTGATTCAAGGCAATTCCAATTGAGTTGGAATAGAAAGAGCCATCTGCATCCAGAGAGAGCTGTGAAGAATGAATGTGGATGAAAGCATAGTTTTTTCGCTTTTCATTGTTGTCATCATCATTGTCTCTTGGTGTTTTTTTTTCCTTTTACCTTTTGATTTCATTTTCTGGTGCAGCATGATGAATATGGAAATATGTTTAGAAGAACTGCATGTGTTTTAACTTATATTGGATTACTTGCTGTCTTAGGGAGAAGAGGAGGGAGAAAAATTTGGAACACAAGGTTTTGCAACAAAGGTGAATGTTGAAAACTATCTTTGCATGGATTTAGAAAAATAAAAGGCTATGAAAAGTTTTAAAAGTTTTCTTTGATTCCTAGAGAAGGAATAAAATCCTAATGCCCAATACACACAGAAAAATTAAGCAACTGACCTCATTGGCCATGGGCAGAAGAAATAAAATCAAGAATGAGATTTGTAAGATCATTTCCTCTGTTCTCAGGTGAATAAAGTGGTATATTGTCGATCTTCTTATTCATGGATTTATGATGAGCAATTTCAAGTCAGTATGGACGACTAATTATGCGGAGGTTTTTAGGGGAGAAATCCTTCATTCCTCCATACCCCCTTCTTTGATTATCAACTTCTGTGCCTAGTGCTTCCATTGTACAAGATTTGTTTGGGCAAAACCCACAAAATGGATCCCATTGTGCAAATGGGGCAGCTGGAAGGGACAGAGGCAGAATAGGGGCATTTCTGTTTGCCATGATCATACTTGTGGGACTAACCATTTACAGCCTGTTGATTGTCCAGGAAACCAGCCTAGATGGACAATCACCAAAGGTTGAGTTGTTTGGCAAACCATGTCCCAATTGTGCTTCCAACCTCATGATTAATAAGCCGCAGAGCACTTACCAACAGCCTCTATGGACCAAATACTTCTTTGTATAAAATCTACAAATTGAAGAACATGGTCCACACGAGGCAGTTGGAGGAAGGGTAGAGAAGGAATTAGGGTGAGATTGTAGAAAGCCAACCTACAATTGGGTGGCTCAGAAGAATGAGCAGACCCAAAAGAAAAACAACAGAGGATTGGATGAAACTGGTGAAAAGAAAAGCATAATCAGGGGAACTCAGGCCTAGAAGTACTCCAAGAGAATTTACCTTACCTGATTCACCAGAGAGCAGATCCAATAGGTCTACAATTTTTAGAATCAAAGAAAAGTGACCTCAGATGTCAAACAGTCCTTCTTCCTACCTGAAGAACCAAGCTCATCTACAATATAGAGCAGAAATGTTCAGTTTGGTTCAGTTCAGCAAGTATGTTTAAAGCATTAACTTTCTCCCCAGTTCACACGCACACACAAATACAAACACACAGAGCACATTACATATCACCAACCCTCCAAAAAAATATGAAAACCTTCATATCAAATGTACCTAAATCAAGTGAAGCAGCACTTCTCATTGGCCACACCCCAAAGTGCCCATTTCCGGTCAGGTGGTAAGTAGTGTTTCTCTTATGGTATTAATAGCAAATTTGCCATCATGTCAGGAGAACTGCACTATCAACCCAATCTATCCATAGGTATTGAGCTGACGGAGGCAAAAGTAGAATCCTCCACTCACAAATCTCTGAAAATCTTCAAGGAAAACCCAGAGAAATTATTAACTAGGATTTTCCATGTTCTTGTCCAATAGGTCCCTGCACACCCTTGGGTTTTTCACAGTAAAAATGTCTGCCAACACAAGAAGCTCTTTTGGAGAAAATCCACAATATAGAACATTTTGTCTAGAAGGGACGGCTGAAAAGGACAAAGGCACGGACTTTTGTGCATGATATTCTCATATTTCTCAGGGCAGTTGGAGTCTGTTAGTACTGGAAGAAATTGTTTAAAACAGCATAAGTGCAGGCATGGCAAGTCAGGCCCATCAGAACGCAAATATTTTACCTCATTCAATGCACCAATCAGTATAGCAGATATTAACAGGCTACTCAGAAAACTAATCCCTTCCCCTGCCAACAAATCCACAATTCAGAAACAAATTGCTAATTCAATTTCTTTCAATTCAATTCTTTAGGTGTGTTTACAGATATTTTTTCTCTAGTTTCCATTGCATTTCTTTCTGTCCCGTCCCTACCTGACATTTGAAGACAACAACAAAATAAATGAAGAATGCCTTGTAATAAATATACAGTCAAATGAAGTAAATTGCTCACCTTTAAACATTTATTTCCCTTTCAATTATGAGCCCCATTAGCTCTTGGTCAGGAGGTCAATAGCATACTTCATATCTTTGATCCTCAGTAATTTTTGCTCTCCCAAGTATCTGTGAGAGGCAAATTTTGGCTCGATGTGCGAAAATCTCTCTTGACCTCCTAAGCTATGAATGCACAAATATAATAAGCTAATGAGGAGTGACTAGAGATTGTATACACACAAAATCCATGGAAGTGTTCCCAAGAAAAGTCTAAATCATCAGGGGAAGGTTTCAGAGGGTTTTGGCGCCAACCCCCCCATCTCTGATCTCTTGCTTATCAGATTGGAAGGGTTTTCTCCAAAAGCCACTACTGCATAAGATACGTTTCACATAATCAAAACATGTAGCATCTGGTACAACTGGGGCACGTGGAGGGGCATGGGGATAGGATAGGTTTATCTTATTCTCTTTATTTAGAGCCAACCAATTGAATCCAATAGTAGAGATATATGTTGAATGGCATTAGCTGGGAAAAAAACAGGCCAACTCAGGGATCTCAGATGAAAGATATCTATGCCAGTTGACCATATCCAACCTCAAACCCAGTAGGGGAGATACCTTTTAGTTGTAGAATCTCAGAAAGGTCAGTTAACTTCTGAAATCAGCTCTTTCATTACTTCAAGCCAAATCTAGAACAAAGCAGAGAAATGGATAGTAAATGTAATTATGTTCAATTCCACATATACTGGCTAGAGGTAAATTTAAACTGGAATATATGGAAAGATGTCCAAAAAGAGATAAATTAAAGCAAAATAGGTTTCCTGAAACAGCATCAGTACTTTCCTCACCTACTTGATAGTCTTTCTTGCAGGGTCTGGATGGACAATCTTTATGAGGTTTTCTTTCCTTGGCCCAAAAGTGCCTTCGTACTTCCAGTTGTTTGGCTTGGAGTGCTCTTCCAACAGCCACCAAGGATAAAAGGTGTTTATTTTGGCAATATTCACAAAATAAAATGCCTTATCCAAGGGTGGCGGCTAGAATAGGCGGTGGTAGGATAATTGACAAAATAATTGACTTCTGGTTGTCTTACTCCCTCCAAACTGCTGATAGTTTGACTGGAAAGTTCCTTCCCAACAGCCTCTACGTAGAGCTACAAAATAGAGTGTCGAATCCAACTGGGTCTCCTAGAAGGGATGGTGACAGGAGAGATGACTTTCTTTTAGATTTACTAATATTTTTCTGCCAAGCATTTGTATACTAAAGCACTTGTAAAGGCTAGTTGAAGTTGACTGAAAGAACCATAGAAAAATCATGTTATGTATAGCTTATTATTCCTTGGGGTTTTTACCTGATCCAGTCTTCTACTCTGTGTAGTATAGCCTTCTGTGATTTCCAATTTCAAATATCAAAGTAACCTAAGTCAACCCATCTATTCCTAGTATGAAGAAATCTTGTCTACAAAAGAGATCAGAAATGGTCAGTTGGATTGGATTAAATGCATTTCAGAAGATATTTTTTAATGTTTTTAATCCCCCCATCTCTCTCACATATACACATTTGCCATTTTATTATACAAAACAGTCAAAGAAAAGCATAACACTAATGCTAAATATTCATCATGGTCAAATAATGAAAATGTCCTTATTTGAGCATGTATAGAAATACAAATCTAATTCAACATTTTAAGTCTATCACCTTTCTGTTCTAAAGTGAATGAGTAGGGCACTAAATCACTGGATCTTCTGGAATAATGGTCTTATTCATAGATTTGTGAGAGGTGATTTTAAGACACTAAGGACCAACAATGATGAGGTTTGTGGGGGAGATCCTTCATCTAATCCACCTCCGTACACAGTTGTTTGGCCGACAAGGTCTGTGCCAAGAGCTCCCATTACATAAGAAACTTCCTTTGGGCAGGATCCACAAAATGGAGTCCATTTTCTGAATGAGGCATCTGGAAGAGATGTAGGCAAGACAGGGGCTTTTCTGTTCCTGATACTCAGTACTTCTGAGCCACTCAATCGTAGCTTGCAGTCCTGGAAAGGACTAGGTGAAGTTAGTACAGTCAGGGGAAACTAAGTTCTACGCAATCTTCAAGAGTGATTACTTTATCTGATTCACCAGACTACATAGCTAGTGAGTCTGTAATTTCCAAGAATCAGAGATGAAAGTGACCTCAGAGTCATGCAATCCATTCCCCTGTCTGAAGAATCGAGCTCATCTACAACATGGAACAGAAATTGTCAATTCGCAATTCAGCATGTGTTTTTAAAAGCACTAATTTCTTCTCACCCTCTCTCCACATACACATATACATGTGTACACACACAGAGAGTACATTTCAAAAAAAGATGAACTTTATCATCATAAATGTGCCTCTCTAATTGAACTAAATTTCATTGGTCACATTCAAAATTGGCCATCTCATGGCAAGAAGCATTCTTCTTCTACAGTGTCTTTAGTATCCTCTTTCTCCATCAGTATTGCTAACAGCAACTTTAGCTTTGATGCCTAGAAAACTGCTACCAATCCAAAACCATTATCTGGGATTTTCTAGATTAGCAATCCTCATCCCAGGACGTCTTTCCATACTGCAACACCTTCAAAGTTCTTTACTAACAGCCTCTATGGACAAGATGGTCTTTTGGAGGAAATTTATAAAATGGAACATCTTGACCAAAAGGGGTAGCTACAAGGGATGAAGGCTGGGTAGGATGCATTTTTGTGTACAGTATTGTCACACTTCTTAATGACCAACTGGAGTCTGTAGTACTGGAGAAAGCCGGGAGAAAGAGCAGAAGCATAATCATTGGAAGTCAGGCCTGTTAGACTTCTCAAAGATCTTACCTCACCTAAGATTTCTTTGATTGTCATTCAGAGATTATGGTGACCCCAGGGTTCAATTAATGCATCCTCTTCCTGAACAAAAAAAAAGTTGCTTTAAAACACTGATCAGAAATGAGACTAATTTTTTTCAATGCACTTATAAATATATTTAACAAGTCCCTTTCTTCTCTAGTTCCCATTTCATTCTCCCATCTACCATTTAAATATCAAAAAAGGGAAAAAACCCCTCATAACAAATATATAGTCAATTGAAATAAATTCCCTCATTTTTCCTCTCAAAAACATGTATGGTATTCTGAATTGTCAGCCCATCAGCTCTTTGTCAGTAGGTAAATAATACACTTCATCTTTGGATCTCGGGAAATTTGATTCTCCCCTAGTATTTGTGAGTTGCAATTTTAAGCTTCATGGGAAAAACCTTCTAGGCCTCCAGAAGCTAAGCACAAGTATAATAAAAGCTGCATGAGGTTGAAATAGGGGCCCCTTCAAAACAGGCACACACACACACACACACACACACACACACACACACACACACACACACACACAC